>CM060112.1:12165000-12452500 GCA_030522415.1 Channallabes apus | reverse complement strand
CAGCAAGTGTTTTGTGACTAGTACTGTGCAACCCATTAATGGCAAATCTTATGAAGCATGCATACTGCTTTAATGTGAGTCTTGGGAAATCTCACAGTAAGGACGGCTATTGTTCCTCTGTGCATGTAGACCAAAAAAAAAGGCAAAATGTCTTTCAGACAATAACTGAACTAACTGATTCCTCATGCTCCCAGAAGAACTCTTTCATTATTTGAGTCCCATAAATCTTGTACCTGCTGTCCTGGAATATGCATCAGAAAAGAAAAATCCGGAGATGTGATACCCTGTCATCAGCTGACTTCATTTTATTGCCACATAATGTTGCTGAGTCTAGACCTAACCGACTGAAGCAACCACAGACCATAACACAACCTCCAGAGGCTTGTACAGTGGCCACTATGCTTTAAGTGCTGCCCTCCTTAACCTGACACACCCATCACTCTGGAATAGGGTCAGTGTGGACTTATCAGACCACATAACCTTTTTGCATTGCTCAATTGCACAGTCAAAGTTTTAGGCCCCTAGCAAATTGAAACCTTTTTTTCTAATCAGTTTCACTAACAGGTGGATTTTAGTAACACAGCTGTTTAGTATCAGTCCTAATAGGTCTCTGTATTAAGCAAATAAACATAACCTCAGGCGAACAACAAAATATAATAAAATTACACCTTTACTTTAGTTAATTGAGGTTTTTGGGCAGTCACTGCAGCTTTGGTCTTTTTGGGCATTCACTACAAGGTGCGACCACAGCACAGCATTTCACTTGCGTTGAGGTTTGGGCTTTCCAAAACCTTGATTCTTTTAATCTCTAATGTAGATTTACTGCTTCGGATAATTGTCCTGTTGTATGACCCAATTTCAGCCAAGCTTCAGCTTCAGGCTTTATCCTGTCATCCTTTCTAGCAAACCGTACTTGTTCAGTCTTCTTCTAATTGTATTGTCATAGACTTTACATTTAACATGCTTAGTGAAGACTGTAGGGTCTGAGATATACAGAAGCTCTTGTTTTTTAGTTTTTTTGTACAGTATTTCACACTCTGATCTAGGGGTTAATGTGCCGGTACGTCCACTTCTGGGAAGATTGCCAACTGTCTTAAATGCTTTCCACTTGTGAATAATCTTATAATATAAGATTAAATAATCTCACCGTAGAACCAAAAGAGTCCAAATTGTTTGGAAATGGATTTATAAAATCTTCCAAATTGATGTGCAACAACAATTGCATCTCTAAGACCATTGCTTACAGTATGTCTTTCCCTCTTGGCACTGTGTTAACACATACCTGAATGCTCCAGACCAGAAAACTACCAGTACTTTGAGCTGATGATTAATTAATCAAGGCTGATGATTAGCAGCATCTGGCGGCAACTTACCCTCTTAAATTCGTGGAAGCAGTAAGATGTGCTTAGTATTGCCCACATTTAATTTAATTTTATTATTATTATTATTATTATTATTATTATTATGGCTTCATTTTTGTTAAATAAATAATTGCTAGTTGTTTTTTTGAGATCGTATTTGCCTACTGTAATACTGAGACCCGCTATGATCAGATGATTTTTATTATGTTTTTGCACATAAACAAATAGACTTAAAAGAGGGGGTACTAACTTTTGAACTTTTGACTTTAGCTGTGATTCTTTCTCAAGGGTCATTTTTTTATGATGCAACTTAGCAAGTTGATGCAAGTGATCTCCTTCGTTGTTTTCTTTGTTGCCAATAATTTGACCCTTTTCAAATGAGAAAATACACACTGATCAGCTGAAGAATCGTTGCCAGCTGACAAAAAACATTAATCACTGCAGTAATTAGCCAATCAATAGCTCTTAATTATTTGATTATGTAAATCCAAACCTTAACATTTTTTTTTTGGCTCAGGAAGTATATATAAATCCTTAATAAACATTCTGTACTTCCACACCTTGTACCATTGACTAAGACATGTTTCTGTTTGAACAAGCTGTCGTGCTGCATATGGCATACTTGCTTGTTTGGAGTTCAAACAACCAATCACATGTTCAGCTGTGAATTCAGTTGTGCAAGCTTTGTCTTATGGGTAGGACACAAGGATAAAGACTAAGCAATAATTAAACAATAGCAAGCATCAAATGCATGAGCTACACATGCCATGCATATTGAATATCTACTCCTGTTAAAGGTCTTGCTGAATGCTATTGCTGCACAGAATAAAATGTGGTTAGGTCCAGTCAATAGCAGTATAAAAGCATCATGAAAAAAGAAATACATTTGCGTGAGCTGTTCAAAATAATAATGAAGCTTCCTCCTAATTCTTTGCCCCTAAATATTCTGGATGGCAACATCTGACCCTGGATGTTAAAATGGTCACGTATAAAGAAATGGATGTTCTAAATGAAATTAGTTGTTTCTTTCCTCCTGGCAAATTGTTTAAATGACCATTTCCAGGAAAGAACAATAGATCACTAGCTATGTATCATTATAGAGGAAACTGATTTTCTTTTTATCCAATTAGTTCAACCCTTTAGTTCAAACTCAAGCCTTACTTTGAAATTATCACGCTTCACAAAAAAAGTGACTACCTCTGGCTAGGGCAGGGGATAAACCTGCCTTTATAAAATCGCCTGAATTATTTTTCACTATCACACATCATCAAAACAGAACAAATCAATCCCGTAATGGAGTGTGATTGTTGCTTGGTGAACTCCCTAATGACCTGCTGTTGTCTTTCCTGAATGGTGCTTCATTTCCTATGATAATGTTTTTCTGAGCCTCAGCTGCTATACATTATATTACCAGCAGTAGGATCTTTATCTGCGTATTGTCTCATTCCATCCTATGTGTAATATCAATGAAAGAGAAGAAGATTGCCCAATTGACTTACTGTCCACTTTAAAAGGAACACCATCGTTTGGCCGCAACACAATGCTTTAAATCATGCAGACAAAAGATTAAGCTTCAGATGATTTTCACATCAAATCTCAGAATGAAGAAAATGTGTCGTTTTTATTACTTTAACAAACCGCATGGCATGTTTTTTAATTGTCAGATAGGCTGGTGAATAATGAGTGTATAATGACATTGGAATTCAACTAACAAAGCAGGCATCTGTTGGGTCCACCTGTATCTTCCAAATAGTTTGTAATGTCTAATTTCTACTAAAACCACCTGGGAAGTGAAACAGAGATTCACTATAATGATCTTACAAAGCATACTAGAGTACTTATTAATCCTTAGATCCAACTGGCTATAAGATGTCCATTCTTGTTATATACTGTAACAGCAGTTCGGAGACAGTAATACTAGCTGCAAAGCAATTCACATGTTTATTATAATGTAGTTATTCCAATACGTCAGCAAAAACGCACACAGGGCTGTTAGTAATGCTGTTGGTAATCTCGGGAAGATTTGTGTAAGGAGACATTTATATAACATTTTAAAGGACAACCCCGTGTTAGTTGCTATGTAACAGTCAGTGAAAGTCTAAGCACCAAAAAAAAAAAAAAAAAAAAAAAACCTTTATACCTTGGTAACATGACAAACATGGCAGAAAAATCTTTCAGCATGGCTTCTTAACTTCAAGAGAAAAAAAATTGATGGAATAGTGACTGTTAGTGATATCAGGAACTTGTTCTGTAGAGTTTCCAAGTCCTCCGCATCAATAAAGTATGATGTTCAATAAAAAAAAGAGTCATTTTCAAGACATGGTGTTTTTGAACAAAGTAAAAAGACAAGGCTGCAACAAAACCCCACTGTTGTTCGTACGACAGCATGTCCAGTCCTGTTCTATTCCGTGCAGATTGGCCTAGTAGTGAGAAGTTTTCAGAAACTGTGTATTTATGTCATATACTGTATATTGCTGTAATTCCAAAATTCTACTTGGAGCTGTTTATCTTCTCAGATCTCTGAGATTTTAGTGTTCTCTATGGAAATACAGATAATGCCTTAATATCTTTTGGGAAGATTAGCAATGTTTGCGCACCAGACAATTGTAGGGAAAGTTTGGCGTTAAAGTGGCTTTACTAATTTACAATTCTGAGTACTTTCAACTGTTAAGGCCAATGCCATCCTCAGGGCTGGCTGTTTTAAGCTGTAAGGCTGAGAACATGAACGTCATTTTTTTTGCCAGTAAATGTTTTTTCCCAGGTCAGGGTGAAGGCAAATCTACAGTTCATTCTGGGAAAACTTCAAATGAGGCAGGGTTCTCCACTTCATTTAATACCACTCTATCGCAGACGATATTTCCCTTCTAGGAGCAATTTATAGTACCATCTACTAGCATGATTTTGGGTAGTAGGAACAAATTGGAAAGGAATAGGTACAGTAAGCAGTTTTGGGGAAAAAGACAAAACACAAGGAATCAAATAATAAACCTTAGAGCTGGAAGATGGCAGAGCTACTCATTGCAATGCACCAGTGTTAATAAGGCATGATTATACATATATTGAATTTTGCATATAATGCAGAGGTGGAAAGTAACGAATTACATTTACTCGCGTTACTGTAATTGAGTAGATTTTTTGTGTATTTCTTGTCATGGTTCCTGAGCTCAGAAGTAGGACACAAGATGCAGGGTGACATTTCTACTTTTTAAAGTAGTTTTAAAAATCTGTAATTTTACTTTTACTTAAGTACGTTTTGTTTGAAGTATTGTAATTCGCTACATTTTAAATCATATTCGCTACTGAGTAAAAAATAAATGAATGAAAATGATAAAATAATAAAAAATATTATGCTTTGTATAAATGCTCCGTTGCGCCGCGTGTGTGTATCATGCCCTGGTCGCGCGCCGCTCCAGATTCCACTCTAGGTTTTCTGACATCGGCATCTACCTGACCTTCCACACGGTCGCTTCCGCCCTGAGTGACGTCATCGAGTAGCGTGACCATATACAATATAAACCGGAGAGAGACGCGGGAAAGAGGTTATGATTTTGGCGTTTTGATATTTGGTTGTGTATTCTGGTTTTGACTTTTTGCCTCCCATTGACTTTGATTATTGCTTTGTCCCTTTGCAAACCTTTGGTTTGGTTGGTCTTTGTATATATTTGTAGATAATTTCACTGTTTTTGGTTTAGGGAGCCCGGGAAGGTACCTGTATTTTTGTTTCTGGGTTTTTTTTGTTGTTGTTTCTTTTTGCAAGTAGTCTATGTCAGGGTTGTGGTTAAACAGGGAAGAACCCAATAGCAGATAGATGATCTCCTTGGAAGAAGTATTGCAGGTCAAAAGGCTTAGTCAGAGCCGAGGGGAGAAAGCTGTGCTTATGAAACAGGCTGTGTGGGGAATCCTCGATGACGAGGGTGGAGGCGTGTCAATGACGAGGCGGAATCACCGCGAATCCGGAAGTGAGAGTGACAGGTCGTGTGGGGAATCCCCGATGACGAGGGTGGAGGCGTGTCAGATGACGAGGCGGAATCTCCGCGAATCCGGAAGTGAGAGTGACAGGCAAGCGCGCTGGTGAAGCGCTGTTGTCCGCGATCGCGGAAGTGCACACAAGCACACGTAAGTCCAAAACACACACACGTTACCGGAGCTTGTGAGAACGGTGAGAGAGAAAGGTTGGGTAGAGCGTCACAGGAGAGATCCGTAGGCAGAGTCGATAAACAGACGAGGGTCATACACGGGGAGTAGTCCAAAACGATAGCGACAATCCGAAGGGCAAGGCAAGAGACGAAATCCAAGGAATGCAGGCAAGGTCGAGCACGGAAGAAAAACACTAGGGTAACAGGAGAGACGGGAGAAATAGGCACGCAAGTGAGATACATCGGCGAAGAGTGGAGCTCTTGCCGTTCTTTTAAAGCAGAGAGTAGAGTGCCGGATTAGATGCAGGTGTGCTCAGGTAATCAGCTCAGGGAGTGTGGAAAACCCTTGGATGGAGTTAAGACCTGGATGTGCTGGGTTGGCTGTGCAGGTTCATGACAGTACTCCCCCTCCTACGGACGCCACCTGGCGTCAGAGATGGCTCCTCCGGATGTTGACGGTGGAAGTCAGCGATGAGTGAGGGATCTAAGATGAACCTAGATGGTATCCAGCTCCTCTCCTCAGGACCATAACCCTCCCAATCCACGAGATACTGGAGCCCCCTACCACGGCGCCGTGACCTCAAGAGCCTGCGAATCGTGAAAGCTTCACCACCATCGATGAGCCGTGGGGGAGGAGGAGGGTGGGTGGGTGGACTCAGTGGACTGGATACAATGGGTCTTATCTGGGAAACATGGAATGAGGGGTGAATGCGTCGCATCGTGGATGGTAAGAGCAGTCTGACTGTGCAAGGGTTAATGATCCTGACTATGGTAAATGGACCAATGAATCTAGGAGAGATCTTGCGGGAGAGTGTCTTTATAGGGATGTTGCGGGTGGAGAGCATGACCCTCTGTCCAACACGATAGGCAGGGGCGGTAGAACGGTGACGATCGGCCTGACGTTTGAAAAGTGTAATTGACTGGCGAAGTCTAGCTCTCGCCCGCAGCCAGGTCCTCTTGCAACGTCGTACAAACGCTTGGGCAGAGGGAACTGCCACCTCCTCTTCTTGGGGTGGAAATAAGGGAGGTTGGTATCCCAGACAGCAATGGAATGGGGAGAGGCCTGTAGATGCCGTGGGTAGGGAGTTGTGTGCATATTCTACCCAAGGAAGCATTCGGCTCCAGGAGCGGGGGTCCTTGGAGGTCATGCAACGAAGCGCTGTCTCCAGGTCCTGATTGGCTCTTTCGGTCTGCCCATTGGTCTGGGGGTGATAACCGGAGGAAAGGCTGGGAGTAGCTCCCACCAGTTTGCAGAATGCAGTCCAGAACTGGGCAGAAAACTGGGGTCCGCGATCGGAGACGATGTCCACCGGGATGCCATGAAGGCGGAAGACGTGCAGAATGAGCAATTCGGCCGTCTCTTTGGCAGAAGGAAGTTTGACGAGGGGAACAAAGTGGGCGGCTTTGGAAAAGCGGTCGACAACGGTTAGAATGCAGGTGTTGCCCTCAGAGTCTGGGAGCCCCGTGACGAAGTCCAGGGCAATGTGGGACCAGGGTCTGTGGGGCACAGGAAGTGGTCTGAGGAGACCTGCCGGTGGCTTATTACCTGTCTTGTTGCGAGTGCAGATGTCGCAGGCGGCGACAAATCGGCGGGTGTCTTCTCTGATTGAAGGCCACCAAAAGCGCTGCTGTAACAGAGCGAGGGTGCGGGCTCCGCCAGGGTGACAGGCTAATTGAGAATTATGGCTCCATTTGAGAACTTGGGGGCGAGCCATCAGTGGTACAAAGAGTTTGCCTGGCGGTACTTCTGGGGTGTCAGGCTCTTGTTCGAGGCTCCGCTTAACCAGGGACTCTATATCAAGGGAGGTGGCCCCAATGAGGCTTTGTGAAGGCAGGATGGTGGAAACTGGAGCCTCATCTGTGACTGAGGTGAACTGACGGGAGAGGGAATCGGGCTTGGTGTTCTTGCTCCCTGGTCGGAAGGACAGCGAGAAGTTAAAGCGGGAAAAGAATAATGACCATCTCGCTTGGCGGGCATTCAGACGTTTGGCCGATCTGAGATACTCCAAGTTCTTGTGGTCCGTCCAAATGAGAAATGGGACCTCAGTCCCCTCGAGCCAGTGTCTCCATTCCTCTAGTGCCAGTTTTATTGCGAGTAGCTCCCGGTCGCCGATTCCATAGTTTCTCTCTGCGGTGGAAAGACGGCGAGAAAAATAGCAGCAGGGGTGTAGCTTGTCGTCGGTTGGGGATCTCTGGGAAAGAACTGCCCCGACTCCGGAGTCTGACGCGTCTACCTCCACCACGAATTGAAGAGTGGGATCCGGCTGGGTGAGGATGGGTGCTGAGGTGAAGCGACCCTTGAGTTTGGTGAATGCTTCCGCCGCTTGATCAGACCACAGAAAAGGGTTCTTGATGGACGTGAGGGCGATGAGCGGGGCAGCCACTGAACTGTAATTTCGGATAAACCGACGATAAAAATTCGCGAACCCAAGAAAGCGCTGGAGATCCTTTCGAGTGGCTGGTCTAGGCCAGTCGGCCACTGCTTTCACCTTAGCTGGGTCCATCTGGACCTTAGACGGGGCGATGATGAAGCCAAGAAAAGAGGTCGTCCGACAATGGAACTCGCATTTCTCTGCTTTCACGAATAGCTGGTTCTCCAGAAGTCTTTGAAGGACTTGACGAACGTGCACTCTGTGTTCCTCCAAGGAGCGGGAGAAAATCAGGATGTCATCCAGATAAACGAATACGAACGTGTTCAAGAAATCCCTGAGAACGTCATTGACCAAAGACTGAAAGACTGCCGGAGCGTTGGCGAGGCCGAACGGCACCACCAGGTACTCATAATGTCCCGATGGGGTGTTAAACGCCGTTTTCCACTCATCCCCTTCCTTGATCCTGACTAGGTGATAAGCATTACGGAGGTCGAGCTTAGTAAAAACATTAGCTCCCTGGAGAAGGTCGAAGGCAGTCGACATTAGTGGAAGAGGGTAACGGTTCTTGACTGTTATCTCGTTTAAACCTCGGTAGTCTGTGCACGGCCGTAGGGTCTTGTCCCTCTTTGCCACAAAGAAGAACCCAGCTCCAGCAGGGGACGACGAAGGACGGATGATTCCGGCAGCCAGAGATTCTGATATATATCTATCCATGGCCTCCCTCTCTAGTGACGACAATGAATACAGTCTCCCCTTGGGAGGCGTTGAGCCCGGAAAGAGGTCAATAGCACAGTCATATGGCCTGTGGGGCGGTAGAGAGAGAGCCCGTGACTTACTGAACACCTGCTTGAGGTCCGAATAGTCGGAAGGAACAGCTGAGAGGTCGGGAAAGTCCTCATTGTCAGAGGGTATGGCCGGAGAGTAGTGAGCTGACTTAAGACAGGTAGACAAACACAGAGGACTCCATTCCAGAATGGTGTTCTTGGACCAGTCTATGTGAGGATTGTGACGGGTCAGCCATGGGCGTCCGAGAACTATAGGGGAATGGGCGTTCTGCATGATTAAGAAGGACGTTTCCTCTGTGTGATTGCCAGACACTTGGAGGGTTATTGGGACCGTCCGTCGGGTGATGACAGGCAGGGAGGTTCCATCGAGGGCCCGAACGGCCAAGGGGCTCTCCAGTGCTAGCGTCGAGAGGTTTAGTTCCTTTACCTTTGCGGTGGAGATCAGGTTCTGATCTGATCCAGAGTCAATCAGTACAGGAATAACGTGAGCTTTGCCGTGTGCTATAATAAATGCAGAGAGGAGTGGGCGTGTGCTAGGGGAACAGTTGATGGTCGGCCCCTCCAGGGCCCCTAGATTCACCGGAGGGGATTGGCTTTTAAAGGGCATAGGAGGCGATAATGGCCCGTTTGGCCACAGTAGAGGCAGGAACCTGATTGGACTCTACGTTGACGCTCCTCGGGGGAGATCCGGGCACGCCCCACCTGCATGGGTTCCGGGGCTGGTCCGGGGCTTTGTGGAGAGGCAGGCCTGGGGAACTGCCCGGACGGAGCAGGGTACCTGGGTGTCGAGATGGTTCGCGGACGACGTCTCTGTGTCAATCGGGCGTCCATGCGTCCGGCTAAATCCATGAGACCATTAAGATCGCTGGGGAGTTCTTGGCTGATTAAGTGATCCTTAACATCCTCAGAGAGACCGTGGAGGAAGGCGTCATAAAGAGCTTGTGTGTCCCAGTTTGCGGAGGCCGCGAGAGTCCGAAACTCGATAGCATAATCATAGGCGGAACGGGAGCCTTGGCGAAGCTCCAGTAGATGTCTGGCTGCCTCTCGACCCGAGTGGGAGCGGTCGAATACCCTCCTCATCTCGTCAGTAAATGATTTAAAAGAAGAGCAGCAAGGGTCATTAGCATCCCAAACTGCGGTTCCCCATTCACGGGCCCGGTCGGTGAGGAGTGTGATCACAAAGGCCACCCTTGAGCGTTCAGTGGGGAAGGAAGAGGCTTGGAGCTCCAACAGCAGAGAACACTGTGATAGGAAGGAGCGGCAGGTCCCTGGTTCACCATTGTAAGGCTGTGGGTTAGGGAGCCGGGGTTCATGATGAGGAGTGTGTGCTGGGACTGAAGGAGAACGGGTCTGTAGCTGTTGAAGTTGTGTGGTGATCGTAGAAAGTGTCTGGGTAACCTGCTGAATACTTTGTTGGTGAGTGCCCAGTAGCACCCCTTGTTGTGAAAGCGCCTGTCTTAATTGATCCAAGTCTGCTGGGTTAGCCATGGCCGATGTATACTGTCAGGGTTGTGGTTAAACAGGGAAGAACCCAATAGCAGATAGATGATCTCCTTGGAAGAAGTATTGCAGGTCAAAAGGCTTAGTCAGAGCCAAGGGGAGAAAGCTGTGCTTATGAAACAGGCTGTGTGGGGAATCCTCGATGACGAGGGTGGAGGCGTGTCAATGACGAGGCGGAATCACCGCGAATCCGGAAGTGAGAGTGACAGGTCGTGTGGGGAATCCCCGATGACGAGGGTGGAGGCGTGTCAGATGACGAGGCGGAATCTCCGCGAATCCGGAAGTGAGAGTGACAGGCAAGCGCGCTGGTGAAGCGCTGTTGTCCGCGATCGCGGAAGTGCACACAAGCACACGTAAGTCCAAAACACACACACGTTACCGGAGCTTGTGAGAACGGTGAGAGAGAAAGGTTGGGTAGAGCGTCACAGGAGAGATCCGTAGGCAGAGTCGATAAACAGACGAGGGTCATACACGGGGAGTAGTCCAAAACGATAGCGACAATCCGAAGGGCAAGGCAAGAGACGAAATCCAAGGAATGCAGGCAAGGTCGAGCACGGAAGAAAAACACTAGGGTAACAGGAGAGACGGGAGAAATAGGCACGCAAGTGAGATACATCGGCGAAGAGTGGAGCTCTTGCCGTTCTTTTAAAGCAGAGAGTAGAGTGCCGGATTAGATGCAGGTGTGCTCAGGTAATCAGCTCAGGGAGTGTGGAAAACCCTTGGATGGAGTTAAGACCTGGATGTGCTGGGTTGGCTGTGCAGGTTCATGACAGTCTAACTAGTCTAATAAATATAAATACCATTTTGTTTGTTATTTTGGCCTGGGTCCATCCTGAATCTGATCCTCCTCCTCCTCCTGCTGTGTGTGCTGTCTGTAGAACCCTGAACCATTATTTTGCTGTTTGGCCCTAGACTGGGACGTAACACCATATTTAAGTGACCACTTTGATTTTCAAGCACAAGAAAGACAACAGCTTTATTATGCAAAGGTGTTCCTTCAGTTAAAAACAACTAGTTTGAGATTTATATCTGCTCATCTTTTTTTGAACTATGCTAGAATGCCTCATCCCACCCCCGCTGTGTTTTTTTTTTATATTCAACATAAAAAAAAGCAGAGCCAGATCAATATACAATCGACACCCACAGCAAACATTTAAATACAAACAATAATCTGTTAATATAAGAGTGAACATGGAAACACCCAAGGGCAAAACAATTCAGCAAAAGAATCACCACCACTGTTAAAAAAGTTAAAATAAAAAAGTAACTCGGTAACTTTTACTCTGAGTAAATTTTTTAATGAGCTACTTTTTACTTTTATTTGAGTAGATTTTTATAAGGGTAACTTTACTTGTACTTAAGTAAAATTTCACTGAAGTAACAGTACTTGTACTTGAGTACAAAATTTTATTACTCTTTCCACCTCTGATATAATGTTATAATCAAGTCAGAAATCTCTAATTACTGTATAAGGCCAAGACAGAAAGAATCTAGGACGATTAATGATTTAGACAGCTGCTGCCAGAATTCAGATGAATTCCCAAATGCTGTATATGTTAAAAATTTGCATAATGCATGCCGACCAAGCACTGAACCATAACAATACAAATTTATGAAGTTTGCCAAAAAACACAGTTGCAATTGTTCATTACTGTATATGATTACGGTAGTCTTACATGCTATGACTACTAGTTAAATACATGAACACTCCTTAACAAATAGAAAAGGTGTTATTTATGGTGTAAATTTATGGAGCTGAATCTCTCCTCACCCTCATTTACAACCTTTGCAAGAATCTTTATTCCTGTTAGAGGTCAGTGCCACCTACAGCTCTACCATCTGCTCAAGGGCATGACACGACAAGGAAGTTACTCTTTTACTCACTTTTTTAATACGTAATCAGATACCCTATAGAGCATATTCTGTCCTTGGAGAATTCCACTGGGAGCAACGTTCTTCCTTCCTACCCATCGGGAAATGTTTTACACTTTGTGTTCACACGGAAATACTGTTAACATGGGGATTGAGATCAATCAGGAACTCAGCTTTAAGATTTTTTTTTTTTGCTTTGCAAAAATGTACTCAGTACAACACACTGATCAGCACACATGCTTCATGTTCCTTTATAACTCCAGGCAAAATCTTTTCATTAACATTCATCTACTTCTGATGCTTTACATCTTTTTAACACAGGAATGAGCATAAAAAGATGCCATACACATAAATTCAGCATTGTTTTTTGTTTATGACCAATGCATAGGGAAAAAGGCAACCCATTCTAATTCCACGTATTCTAATTGATTCTCTCTGTGTCCTTCATGTGCACTCTGCCTTTCTGTCCATGTCCTACTTAATGTTAGGCATGTAATGGACATTAAGGGGGAAAGCAGATGGCAGTAGGTAGGATTTCCTTTCAGATGCTTATCATTTGTTGTTGTGTGGGTTATTACAGGTCCGATGGTTAAATTCTGTCTAAGTAAATTAGTTATGGAAATTATCTCCATCTTACGCCTGTTAATTATCGCATACAAGCACACCCACACAATCAGCCATAACAGTAAAATCACCTGGCTCCTCTTTTCTTGTGTCACCACAACCCTGAACCATCACGGCATGGGCTTGACAGGACCTCCGAAGGTGTGCTGTTGTGCTGGTACCTGGCACCATGGTGTTAGCAGCAGATCTCTCTTGTTAGTCCAGCACTGCCCACAGAATCTTTGGATTGTCAGATTGGAGTTAATTTCAACTCATTGAACTCTGTCATATTCCTCAAACCATTCCTCAAACATAAATGATTTTTCAGTGCAGCAGGGTGCATTATCCTTCTGAAGGAGATAACTGCCATCAGGGAATACATGGTCTTCAACAATTTTTGTGGCTAGTCGGCCCCAAATACATCAACCTGCATTATACGGTTTGTTCTGTCACCTTCCTACCATGGTCAGTGTCACGTTCTGTTAGGATGTTGGACTGTGGGCAAGGTGTTGAGGCATAGATGCAGAGGGGATGCAGTGTAGTAAAACAGAGTCTTTAATAATAAACCAAACAAACATGAACAAAGGAAGTTAGCTAAAAACATGGAGTATGCTCAGAACTCAAAACACAAACACGGGATTACACAATCTAATACAGTACAGACATGGACAGAAACTGGACGAGACTAGACACACTAAACAGACTAGCGGACTAAACACTAGGGACTATACCTGTAAGGGATAAACAAACACAAGACAGGCTTGGCTAGGTCTACCACCTGTTCTGCACATTAGCTGCTAAGCTAGCTCATAGCTAATCAGACTAATGGCTAAAGAGGCTAGTAGCCTGAGACCCAAGGGAATGAACAGACAAGGTGCACAGCAGACTAGGTATGAAACAGACTAAGAACTCTAAAGGTTAGTGGCTAAAGATGTTAGTACCTAAACAGACTAAGAGCTAAGCAGACAAGGAGACTAGACAGACTAAGATCTAAACATGTTAGTATCACCCTCATTAGTATTTAAACAGACTAATAACTAAACATGCAATGGGGGTTACTTACACAAAAGGGTAAACACAAAAGGCTAATTCTCCTAGAGGCTAATCCTGCTAGGAGACACAGAGACAAAGACATCTCAATATAAACAGACTTAAAGTGCTCCTGAAACCAAAAGGCCAACTACTGTATAATCAAACCAAACTAAAACAGAACAAAACAAAACCCACATAACAGAACAGAAATTATATTACTTTAATGCTTGACCCAGTTTCCCAGAACAAACAGGTATTTATAGCAATGCTAATGAGCCTCCTCAGTTCAGGTGAGCATCCACGTCACCTGACTGAGGAGCCTTCTGGGAAACTGAGTCTAGGAACAAAACTACAAACTAAAAACACTGCCCTATAGTGGGCAACCCTCACAGTCAGGAATAACTTTTTTCAGCAAATTGTTCTACTATTCGATTGGACCAAACACGCTAGTCCTTCCTTGGAATACGTTTGGTAGATATTAAGCACTTAGAAGACCTGCCATTTTGGAGATGAAGATGATGTAGCCCTTGTTAAAGTTTCTCAGGTCATATGATTGCCAATTTTCCCTGGTCTAAGAAATTTTGTTATGTTTCACACTTATCTTAAAATGCATCCAGTGTATTATCGTGTTATCAGTCTACAAATTTAAAACAGGTTTTTATAATGGTTTTTTGTTAATTTCTTTAAAAAATATATACAATTTTATATATACAGTATATACATTATCACTTGCAAATTTCTTTGTTTTTGTTTAGTGATTTATTTTCTACAATCTACAACAATACTGGGGATTTCAAATGATAAAATAACACATAAGAGATTAGATAGTTATGTAATAACAACAAAGACAACAGTTAGTTGTTATTTTAAGACTCAGAGGTCGGCCTTTCTGTAATAGTTCTTGTAAGAACAGTATTGTCAAGTGCATTTGTAAAATCTGTCAAGCACCATAATGAAACTGTCTCTCATGAAGGCCGTCCCAGGAGGACGAGACCAAAACCTACCTCTGCTGCAGACGAGAAGTTCATTTAGAGTTATCAGCCTGAAAAATGACCAATTAACAGCACCTCAGATTAGAGGCGTTATGAAGTCTTTACAGAGCAGAAGTAGCAGAAACATCTCAATATCAACTGTTCAAAGGAGATTCATGCATTTTTTGGACGCCTTCAGCATTCCTTTACAATGTAGAAAGAAAGAAAAATCAGGAACCATCATGGAGTTAGAAAGTGACCCCAAACTTTTGAATGGTAGTGTATATAAAATATCCCATTTACATAAGTATTTAGACCCCCTGTTATGACACTTGCAGTTGAGTTTTGTTGCATACTACTCCTATCAGAGTGAAAACAAATCAAGAGAAGCATCCTACTTAAACATTGTTGGCGCTAAATGGTATTCCCTGACTGCAGTGGCCTCTTTTGGCAGCATAATGAACTCTGCCAAAAATGGTTTAAAAATGACTGGAGGAAAATAACAGGCTTGATGTGTTGACTTGGTCTCAAAATCCTCCAGATATCAGACCAATCCAGCATCTGAGAGATATGCTGAAAAAACAGGACTTAAAAGGAAAGCTACTGACAGTTTGGTGCCAGATATCATAACATATCTTCAGAGGTCTAGTGAAGTCCATGCCTAGATGGGTGAATTTATCAGATGCTCATAATGTTACTTTTTGCATTCAGAATATGGCCAACTATAGTTGATGATCTCTGGCTAATCATACTGTACACTTTGAACAATGTGTTCATCATCAGAAATTTATCGGCTCTTGGGCATTAAAGCAAACTGTTTTAATATGGTGTGTTACCATTATAATGACATTAAATCATTTTGGCAGGGTGAAGCAATCCACCCAGTATGTACTCTTGTGGCTCAGCATATGAAGGCTCAGGAACAATGCAGAAACACACGTCAACAAGAGCATCGCAACAGAACCGCAATGACTGGTAAGTAGATATCTTCGTTATCTATTTGAGATTGATTTTATCTAAACCATCTTGGTACAGTTTGTTGTAAATGCCTTAATGAACATTTAATAGTTAATTGAATAAAACCCACAGTACATGTCATGCACCTCAGTTTATAATGTCAGTCACTCTGGAGATGGTTTCATGAATCTCCATGTTTCACAAACTTTAGGACTTCCTTTCTTGGTCAATCTGGCATTTCCTGAAGCCAACATGAGTACCTATCACAGTACATATGCACTACTGTAGGTGAATGGTCTATAAAGACCAGGAGATACAGTAGCAGTTATATTTGTTGTTGGTACAGTGTTTACTATTTCTCTACAGATGCACTGGATTGAACCTGGCATAATTGTGCCCCTTGTCTACCATTTTATTCTGTACACTCATTGCACATTGGCATGGAAACAGTATTGGCCAATTCAAGCAGCCCATGTTATACAATAAGCCTTCGGCTATCAACTGCAGTACATAATTTTATGACCATTAATATTTGTGATGGTACAGTAGATGAGCAGAGGTTTGCATTTTTTAAAAATATATTGTTTTAAATCACTGATGATCACATGTGGTGTTGAGGCAGGATGCAAGAGTAGACTGTTCTTTAATAAAGTGAAGTTTTAACATTAAAAACACAAATGCAAAATACAAAGGGAAACATGAAAGCTATGATTATGGCTTGGGTAGAAACTATAGGCTGATGCTAACAAAGAAGAACAGAGATACAACAGATACTACAACAGCAAACCAAACATACATACAGTAAGACAATCAAGAAGCTGAAACATTGACACTTAAATAGACAAAGTAATGAGACAACAAGATGCAGGTGAAGACCATACGACTTGGTTAAGCATTCTGAGAAACAAAGACAGGCTGCGTTCTATTCCACAGTGTACTTCAAAGTGTACTTAGTGCTCCCTGTTTCTTGTGCAGAGAATGTTGCATACGGATTCTTTCTTGGATGAAATTCCTCCATTCGGAACACACTGTAACTTCACCAATGCAGCCAATCACTTGCAGTACCCTGGATGCTTCACGGCGAACTACTGGCTGATTGGAACATACAGTAGCACCAGTAGAAAACAGAAACAAAAACACCCAGTGGAAAACCATGACAGGAACCCCCACAACAACCTCCTTAAGGCATGGTTCTTGATATGCCTACAAGGGCAGTCGCACTATCCTTTTGCAAGTCAAAGCAGAATTCATTAGGCTCAGGGGCTGATAAATAGGATAGGGTACTCGTAATAGGATTAGCTCTGTACTCGAATCAAACGTGAGGACTGGGTAAGAGCTTGCCATAATACCTTAGGGCTGGGCAGCTAAGCAGAGTAAGCCATGTCTGGGAGGCCAAGACTTCGCACATGCACTGGGTTGGAGCTTGGCCTGAGAATGGGGTCGGCACTAGGGTGTCGTTTGCATACTTATTCGAATGCATGGTGCCCTCGCTACACCCTAAAAGCCAGATGGCTGCACCAGCACAGCATCCCTGATGACCTTGCAGCTCATAATGTTTTCAAAACCAGGAAAGCCTAGCATGGTGTGTCCACGTTACAGAGAAGAGTTGTATAATTTTATGGCCATAGGGACAAAAGATCTTTAGAACACTTGGTGCTAATCAGTCTCTGGCTCAATTTGCTCTTCTGGTCAGAGAGAACACCAAATAGTGGGTGGGAAGGATTGTTCATGATGGATCGTGTTTTGGACAGAACCTTCCTTTTCGCTACTACCTCAACAGTGTCGAAGTCTATTCCTAGCACCGATCTGGGTCTTTTAATTACTTTGTCCAGTCTATTTCTGTTTGACACTTTGACCCAACAGACCACAGCATACAAACTAACACTTGCCACAACAGTCTCATAAAACATCCGATGGATGGTGTTGCAGATGTTAAAGATCCTGAGCCTTCTCAGAAAATACAACTGACTCTGTCCTTTCTTGTAGATAGCCGTTGTGCTATGTGACCAGTCAAGTTTATTGTCCACATGAACTCCCAGATACTGTAGTATTTGTATTCCAAGACCATGTCCAATTTCTCCCCCTGGATAGATATAGGAGTCACAGGAGTCTTACTTCTCTTGAACTCCACCACCCTCTCCTTTGTTTTCCCGATGTTAAGTTGTAGATGATTACGCTCACACCAGGAAACGAAGTCGTCCACCACAGACAGACACTCAGAGATGTTGCCAATCTTTATACGTCCAACAACTACAGAGGCGTCAGAAAACATCTGCAGATGGCATGTCTCTGAGTTATATCTGAAGTCAACAAAGTTTACCTTGTTGTAAACGAAGCAACCGGCTCCTTGCTCTCTTGAAACCATAATTAGTGTTGCATAACTCAAAAACAGAACACTTTCGAAACGCATAGTTTGAAAGGGCAACCTTGCTGATTAATAAAAGAAATAGAGTTATAAATAAATAATAGAGGAAAAGTGTTATAAACACACAAAAACACAGAAAGCAAATGCATCAAGCTGCTGCCGCTCGCGCACAACAGCATGAGGCTCTCAAAGCAGGCCAGAAGAGTGAGCATCACATCCTTGAAGCCAGGTTGTAGTAAAACACATTGTTCTCAAACCTACTGTAGCTGGTGGGGAGATCAGCATGTCTTCAGCACAAGTGGACACAATTGGGCTTGACTCTGATGGTCTTTGAGCAGATATATGTGTCAGGCAAAATATGGCATGGTTCAGGTATCACATAACATGGAGGAGAACCAGATTAAGGCAGAACATTGCATGATACAGGTACTGTACTGTATATCTTGGCAAAATACCTACATGTCATGGCATGGAACAAGATTTGTACCTGGAATGGGAGGTCATCTTGTCAACCTCCATTGTGTACTGAGCAGATAATACAGCTTTAGGAAAGGCTGTCGAGATTGCCAGGTTGACCTCCGCAGTGTTCCACTGTGCTGTCAGCCCATTCCTGCGCCTCTGCATTATCAACCTGCTCCTTGGACTCTGGGAGCTCATGGCCTCCTACGGTACATGGAACAGAGTGCTTGCAGCTGCCCTATCAGCCCCATGCTGAGCACCTTGCTCTTGTCAACTCATCAGCCATTTCTTCAGGTATAACCTCCTCCTATTTCTCAATCTGGAATTCTGCTGTGAAATGAAGAATTGTGCCCATAAATAAGCTTGTCTGGTGAGCCTGGATAACACAATAACAATCCATTGGCTTTCCCCTGGATCTCCCAGTAAACACTACTGTACACTGCAAAAAGACAGAAAAATATCACAGTTTCTTGTTAGGTGCTGGAAACTATAGGGCAATGCTAATGCTAATAAATAAGCTAAAATCAATGATAAAAATGCAGAACAGAAATACAAGATGAGATGCTACAACAGCAACCACCGTGAACCATTCAGACACAAGACAATTGACGAAATTAAACACTGACTTTATATTAACAAACCAATCAGATGGAACAATGTGCAGGTGAATATAATCAAGACCATGTGACCGGTGAAGTACATGCCGGAAGCAAAGACTGTGTGAAATTAAACATCCCACGAAACACACAAATAAAAGAACACCCAGCGGGAAACCATTACCGTCACAACATAAATTTGAACTTTGAAGTTGAATGAACGAACACAGTATCATGTACTTTGCAGAACCACCCAGAACACTCGTGTTAATCAACATAATCTGCCATGTGAGCTTTGTATCTGTCCACCCACTCCTACAACTTTTTGCTCTCAGCTTTGTTTATGCAAAGATAAATCAGGAGAAGATGTAGCACATCATTTAACAATTGTGTCTGTGCATTCTGGTGCATCTCTTTCACCACATAAGAATTGATCTTTGTAGGATACTAGCAGTATCCACACTAACTAAGTTTCCTAAATTGGTATTTGTAAAACTTCTCAAAATAACAGTCTCAAAACCACTCTCTCATACCATTCAGTGCTCTTGCAGTGCTGCGGATTGTTCTGTACGGTAGTGAATACTGAGAGCTGTTCTACAGACTCGTTAAGGTCACTAATGAACTTTTATCACTGACACTATGGCTATGCTTATTCCATAACAAGTGTCTAATACAGGCCAACCTGTAATTGCTTATACAGGTTGACCACGACCACATCATGGAAAAATAAAGTTTAGAAATGCCTTGCCTAGAACTTCTTGGGTCCACAATGTTCCATATAATTGGCAATTTCTAAAAAGTAAATACTTTTTATACATACATTATAGAATGCCCATTATACAACACCCTAACCTGGATATAATCAGACACCTAATTACCTTCCATAACTTGCAGAGAACTGCTAATGGTTGATCATTTGTGTTCAGCGGAAATGCTTAAGACTGTTTTGTATTCTGTTTATGCTTTAGTTTTGAACATGTATTCTTGATTATTTTACAGATCCAACAGGTTGATTCATGGCTATTCAAATAGGGTTGCCTAGGAGGCAGCACTTATTTCATTCAGCAGTTGTTTTGGTAGTTTTGTTATTAATAGTATAATCAATGACACAGCAGGTAGTGCTCTTGCCTCATGTCTCCAGGGTTCCTGGTTCAACCCTGAACTTGTGGAGTTTTATATGTTGTCCACAAGGGTTTCCTCAAGGTTCTCTTGGTTTTCTTGCGGACTGACTAGTCTGAATTACCATTATGTGTATGCATGGTGCTCAGTGATAGACTGGCATCCTATCAAGTGTGTTTTACCAAAGTGTGCCCACTATTCCCAGGATAACATGCAGATCCACTAATACAGGATAGAATGGCAAAATACATAAATCAAGATCAAGTGTTTACAAAAGTCATTCTTAACCATCTGAATTTGCTCTTAACAAGGTGAGCTGAATGATGAATCCCACTTGATCTTACATAGCAGGAGCATAGGATTACCATAGTGTTAGCATCTATTTAGCATAGGTAATGCCACTAAACACCATATAAGGGCAGCTGCATGTTGTGCTGTGTGCAAATTGGGTGCTAGAAATGGAAAGATGCCAGCAACGAAAGTTAATAGTAAGAAGAAGAAGAAGAAGGAGCTACAACAGTAATTTATTCGAAGTACTTTAAAATGAACAAACATGTGATCTTCCCGAGCATGAGCACTGGTGTTAGAGGTAGTATATCAAAAACACAGCAATGACAAAAGATTTGTCATGCTACTGTATGAATCCCATGCCAGCTGAAGGCTTGATGGCACATGGCATGAGGGCATAACTTCCATCACCTACTGTAGGTTTGAGTTTTATAAGGTTGTGGGGGTTTTTGTTGTTGTAACGTTCAAACTGGATAGTGGTTTTCTGGCTAGGTTTCCCCCTCAATTTAAAAACTTTCACATGTATAAATTTATGGTCTGTAAAACAAAAAGGGAGGATCTTTTCCTTATCTTGGTAAATGTGTTCTCAAGCACTTTTAAAATTTTCTTTTATCTAATGGATGAACAAAAGTAAGAAAACATTGATGAATTCCAGAAATGAGCTGTTATGAACAAATTCACAAAGAATTGTGGATACGATCAAACATGAGAATAATTCTGATCATACATCGCTTTTTTGCATGAAGTCCAATGTTTTTAAATATGTATTAGATTAGTTTATCTAACAATTTAAAAAGAGAGACTAATCATTTTGCTTGGAAACTTTAACAGAAAAGTATTAAAAGTTCCAGGTTATATTATAAACACATACTGTAGCAACTTGGTAATTGGGTTTGGCTTTTTGCCTGCTGAAATAAGGAAAACAAAAACCTTGATAATGTCATTTCTAATGTAGACTAATATTTCAAGTCAGCCAAACATAATTATAGGATGTAATCAGGAATAAAGATTTTTTAGATTAAAGGCTGTTTTTCAAACAGAAGATGTTTAATCATAGCTGCTGATGAGGGAGGAGAGAGCTACCTAAGAGGATCAATATGACCCAATTCTTTTTGTGCAGCACTTTAATGTCAAAACTCATACTGTGCCATTTCTATGTTGGATTTTTTAAATATTATAGTTATAATGTAAACACTTTGCTGCGTGTATTTGCACATGTGGACCTGTTTGGTTTTTATGACTGATTAAACATTACAGTATATAAAGTACTGTGCAAAGGGCTTAAGCCATCCCACATTTTTTCATATTTGGCCAGACTAATGCTGTCCTGCAGGTATGAAGGACTTCAAGAAGGACTTTTTGGGGTCTCATTTTTGCCAAGTTTTTGGCTGTCATTTTCAATCCAGTCTCTGTACCTGTCTAGTTTCAGATAATTTTTTTTTGTTAGGCCACACAGTGACCTATGAACCATTCAAGCTTAAAAACTTCTACTGTAACTTAAGGCATGAAGCAGTGAGAAACAGGTGCAGATAATGACAGATGATCAGTATACTGGTAATGCCGGATGCTGAGCGGTTGGAACAGATGAGAGGGGAAATGAGGCTGCTGCTGAGGTTGTTACATAAACAATCAATTATGATTAAATTATGAATCAAGTATATGATTATTTCTTAATATCTAATACAATAAACCCAGGATTGGCACGCTGTCCAGGGTGTACTGTACCCTGCCTTGTGCCCAGAGTCTCCTGGGATAGGCTCCAGGTCCCCGCGACTGTATTATCCCTAATACAGGATAAAGCGGTATAGAAGATGAATGAATGAATGAACAATAAACCCAAATACCACTGCTAGTTATATTGTCAGTTTTTAAAAGAGTTTATCTTGCTTATTAAAGTGAAAATTCCATGAGGACATTCCAAAAGGAATCACAGCATACAAGACTATAATGGCAAGAAATACAACCCCTTAAACACCTTAAACCCTTAAAAAAAACAATAACGCTTGCAAGCAATTAAAATTGTACCTTGGTCAGTGCAAAGCACCCAGCGCTGCTCTTAATCTCACAAAGCTTAAAGAACTTGATGGCAGAGAAACGATCAAATGTTATATAATTAAATTTAGAAGCCAAGTAAGTAAGGAAAAGCTAATGCTTTACAATAATGCCTGGATGTGGTTGTGGGTCAGTCCACAATTATGCTTATGAGGGTTGATTGAAATCAAAATAAATCTCACATATTTATGAATGTTTTCAATGAAATATATACTGTACATTTAAACTTAATATTGTTTAACAAAGCTTTCATGGCCTAAAGTCGATACTTTATATGCAGTTCTTTTTTTTTTAGTACATTTGGCCATTTCATTAGGTACACCTTACTTAGATTCAACCAAGTGCTGGAAACATCCTTTAAAGATGTTGGTCCATACAGACATGATCGGCGGCATATCCAGTTTGAGATGATTTTAGCTTTATGACATGACAAGGTCAGCAACAATACTCAGGTAGTCTGTGCCTTTTAAACCATGCTCAGTTGGTATTAAGGGGCCGAAAATGTGCCAAGAAAATCTCCCCCACCCATTACACCACCAAAAGCATCCTAAACCCTTGATAAAACACAGGATGGCTCCATGCTTTTATGGTGTTTGCACCAAATTCTGACCCTACTGTACCATCCGAAAGACACAGAAGAAACACCAGACCAGGCAATATTTTTTCTGTCACGAACTAACCGGGATGACTAGAATGATGATCGTGCTATCTGTCTCGAACAAACCGGGAAGAGCAGATAGCTTTAGCAGTTAGCCCTGTAGCGTGAATGGTAAACCCAAACGCGGATAAACACGAGCGGGCAGGATAATCACGCGCTTTGTTATAAGGACTCTCACACTCAATGAGCAAAGGAAAGACACAATCTAACCCTAGTCCTATAAATACACACTCAGTCTGAAAAGATAGCCAAGAAAGTGAGTACTCACAGATACGGGAACGATTCCGAAAAGATCTGGGCATAACTCAATGACAGAGCGATGTGCGGCGCCATCTTGTTTACCTTTATGCTTTCAGGTTCGCGACCGTCTTACTTCCGGGTCCTAGTGCCGGTCGCGGCTGAGTGTGCATGACAGTACCCCCCCGTCCAGGACCGACTCCGGACGGTCCAGGGGTGGAGGATACCCGGTGACGGTAGTCCCTAATGAGCCCGGAGTCGAGGATGAAGCGAGCCGGAACCCAGGACCGCTCCTCGGGACCGTAGCCTTCCCAGTCGACCAGATACTGGGTGCCCCTGCCCCGAGGGCGCGAGTCGAGGATCCGTCGCACGGTGTAGGCGGGACCGCCGTCAATGATTCGGGGGGGAGGAGCAGGGGGGGTGGGTGGAACCATGGGTGAGGTGGTGAATGGTTTCAGCTGTGAGGTATGGAAGACAGGGTGGATCCGGAGCGCCGCAGGCAGCTGGAGCCGGTAGGTGACAGGGTTGATCCTGAGAGTTATGCGGTATGGCCCGATGAACCTTGGTGATAACTTTTTTGACTCTGTGTGCAGGTGGAGGTTTTTGGATGATAGCCACACTTTGTCACCTACGTGGTACAATCGTCCCGGAGGGTGCCGACGGCGGTGTTGGGCCACATAGTTGGCGTTGGTGCGTCGGATGGCGAGATTGGCTTGGTGCCATAGCCGCCGGCACCGGCGAACCAACTGTTGGGCCGATGGTACATCAACCTCCGGTTCTTGGTGAGTGAACATCGGAGGCTGGAAACCATAGCACACCTCAAATGGGCTCAGGTTGGTGGCTGAGGAGACGTGAAGGTTGTGTGATAATTCGGCCCACTTGAGGTAGCGGGCCCAGGAGCGCTGGCGATCCGACACGAAACATCTTAGGTAGCGCTCCAGCTGTTGGTTGGTTCGCTCCGTCTGACCGTTCGTCTGGGGGTGATAGCCAGAGGACAAACTGCAGGACGAATCGATCAGACGGCAGAAGGCCTTCCAGAACCGGGCGGTGAACTGGGGACCTCTGTCCGAGACGATGTCCTTAGGGAACCCATGCAATCGGACTACGTGTTCCAATATCAGCTCTGCTGTGGTTTTGGCTGACGGGAGTCCGGTGAGGGCCACCAGGTGCACTGCCTTGGAGAAGCGGTCCACGATGGTAAGGATGACGTCTTTTCCCTCGGAGGTCGGCAGGCCCGTGATGAAGTCGACGGCAATGTGCGACCAGGGCCGACGAGGGACTGGAAGTGGTTGGAGCTCCCCCGGAGTTGGTTGGTTAGAGTCTTTGGCCCTGGCGCACACTGGGCACGCCCGGACGAACTCAGCAGCCTCCCTCCTCATCGAAGGCCACCAAAAGGCCCGTCCCACGAAGGTGAGGGTTCTCCGGGTTCCCTGGTGTCCCGCGACGGGTGAAGAATGGCCCCACTGGAGGACTTCGGGCCGGAGTTGAGTGGGGACGTAGAGCCGCCCGGGTGGCACACCTGCCGGTGCGGGTTCGGTGGCCAGTGCCTGGCGGACCCTCGTTTCCATATCCCAGTGTAGGGGTGCGATGATCCGGGTGGGTGGAAGGACAGGCACGGGCTCCGCCCGGGGCGCCTCTCGCTCGTATTGACGGGAGAGGGCGTCGGCCTTGGTGTTCTTTGACCCCGGGCGGTACGAAAGATGGAAATCGTACTGTTCGAAGAATAAGGCCCACCGTGCCTGTCGTGGGTTTAGCTGTTTGAGGTTGCGGATGGTGATGAGGTTCTGATGATCCGTCCAGACAATGAATGGCTCACTGGCACCCTGGAGCCAGTGACGCCACTCCTCCAAGGCCCACTTTATGCCCAACAGTTCACGGTCCCCTACTCCGTATCGCTGCTGAGTGGGGTTAAATTTTTTGGAGTAAAAGCCACAGGGGTGTAGCTTTTGGTCTGGACCTCGTTGTGAGAGAACAGCGCCGGCGCCCACTTCCGACGCGTCCACCTCCACAACGAACGGTTGACTGGCATCCGGGTGGAGGAGAATCGGGGCGGTGGTGAACAGGTGACAGAGTCGGTGGAAAGCTGAGATGGCGGTAGTGTTGAGTTGGAAGGAATGGGGTGAGAGCCTGGTAAGTGCAGTGAGTGGTGCTGCAACTGTACTGTAGTCCCGGATAAAGCGACGATAAAAGTTCGCAAACCCGAGAAAGCGTTGGAGCTGTTTGAGTGTCCTGGGTAGGGGCCAGTGACGTACAACCTCCAGCTTCTGCGGGTCCATGGCCACACCCTGGGGCGAGATAACAAAACCCAGGAACGTGGTGGAGTGCTCGTGAAAAGCACACTTCTCCAACTTACAGTACAGCTGGTGGGCGAGCAATCTCTTTAGGACAGCCCGAACATGTTTTGTGTGTTCCTCGGGGGTGCGTGAGTATATTAAAATGTCATCTAGGTAGACGAACACCCATCGGCCTAGCATGTCCCGGAGAACATCATTGATGAAACACTGGAAGGCCGAGGGTGCGTTGCAGAGACCAAATGGAATGACCAGGCTCTCATAATGTCCGGTGGGAGTGATGAAGGCCGTCTTCCACTCATCACCCTCTCTGATGCGCACCAAGTTGTAGGCGCTCCGGAGGTCCAACTTAGTGAACATGGTGGCACCAGAGAGGGCGTCCAGGGCTGAGTTGGTAAGAGGCAAAGGATGACGATTTCTGATGGTAATCTTGTTAAGCCCCCGATAGTCGACACACGGACGAAGTTCGCCCCCTTTTTTCTTTACAAAGAAGAACCCCGCGGCAGCCGGCGAGGAGGAGGGTCTGATGGTGCCATTTCGCAGGGCGCTGGCGACATACTCCTCCATAGCCTGGGTCTCGCTGGTAGAAAGGGAGTAGAGGTGGCCGCGGGGGGGGCTGGAGCCTGGCTGGAGTTCGATGGCTAGGTCGTAAGGTCGGTGAGGTGGTAGATGGCTGGCCCGGCGCTTGCAAAACACCTCAGCCAGGTCTCGATATGGTGGTGGAAGGGCTTGGATGTCGACGTCGGGGGCCTCGGACTCCCTGGAACACGTCCCAGCCTGGGCCTGTAGGCATAAGTCGGTGCAGGTCGGCCCCCATTGAAGGATTCGGTTCTGGGACCAGGATATGAGTGGGTCGTGCTGTAAGAGCCAGGGGTAGCCGAGGATGATGGGTGGAGAGGAGATGGGTGTAAGGTGAAATTGGATAGACTCCTGATGTTGGCCGAGGATGAGAGTGATGGGTGAAGTCTGCTGGGTGATGGGGCTGGATGAGAGGGGCCGCCCGTCGACTGAGGTGATTTTTACTGGCTGGGATAACGCCTCTATCTTTACCCCCAATCCTCTGGCATACGTTGAGTCAATGAAGTTACCCGCGGCACCAGAATCGATGAACGCGGCACTTCTGACCCGTTTGTGGCCAAGATGGAGGGTTACCTGGACCGTGAGTCGAGTCTCAGCGTTGTCGGTGGTCGCGGAGAGATGGATGATACCCGGGGAGTCTCTCCTCTCTCTCACCGGGTTTGGGCGTTTCCCGGACGGGACGGGCAGGTCGCTCGATGGTGCGCGGCTGATCCGCAGTAAGCGCATAGTCCCTCGCGGTAGCGTCTCTCGCGTTCCGCCACGGTCAGGGAGGCGCGCCCTAGCTGCATGGGTTCCCCGGCTCCGGTGTCAACCACGGCAGGGGGTGGAGATCCGACACGTCCAGGGAGAGCGGTGGTGACGGTGGTTGGTGGTCTTGGTACAATGCAGGCGTACGTGGGTGGTGGCGGCAGGGTTCGAGGTGCTGGCCTCGGACGGGATAGGAGGCGCTGGTCGATCCGGAGGGCTAGCTGGATTAGCCCCTCCAGTGTGGCTGGGAGCTCTCGTCCGGCTAGCTCGTCTTTGATTCGATTAGCCAGCCCCTCGAAGTAGGACGTCCGGAGGGCCGCGTCTCCCCAGGAGGTCTGGATGGCGAGTGTCCGGAACTCGGCGGTGTATTTACTCACGGACAGTCCTCCCTGCCGCAGGTGGTAGAGCTTTGTGTCGGTCTCCACCTCGCCCGCAGGATGTTCAAAGGTTAACTTGAGCTGGTGGGTGAATTCATTGTAGGAGTGCGCGGTGTCTGTGTCTGCGCGCAGGACTGCCGTGGCCCACTCTGCTGCCTGCCCTGATAGCAACGAGACGAGGAGTGCAATGCGCAGCCCACCAACCGCCTCCCGGAGGCTCGCGTTCTCCTGCCTAAGCTCCGCGACCTCGCGGCGCAAGACCGCGATGTCTTGGACACTGCGGCGCAGAGAACCGAGCTCCGCGGTTAGCGTATTGATGAGCAAAGCATGCTGGTCAACCACATCGCGGAGGCGGGCGTAATCCGCTGGGTTTACTGCTCGCGGCTCTGTCATTCTGTCACGAACTAACCGGGATGACTAGAATGATGATCGTGCTATCTGTCTCGAACAAACCGGGAAGAGCAGATAGCTTTAGCAGTTAGCCCTGTAGCGTGAATGGTAAACCCAAACGCGGATAAACACGAGCGGGCAGGATAATCACGCGCTTTGTTATAAGGACTCTCACACTCAATGAGCAAAGGAAAGACACAATCTAACCCTAGTCCTATAAATACACACTCAGTCTGAAAAGATAGCCAAGAAAGTGAGTACTCACAGATACGGGAACGATTCCGAAAAGATCTGGGCATAACTCAATGACAGAGCGATGTGCGGCGCCATCTTGTTTACCTTTATGCTTTCAGGTTCGCGACCGTCTTACTTCCGGGTCCTAGTGCCGGTCGCGGCTGAGTGTGCATGACATTTTCCAGTCTTCTGTTGTCCAATATTGGTGAGGTCATGGGAATTGTAGCCTCAGGTTCCTGTTATTAGAATCAGTTTCAGGTGTACTCAAATCAGCCAAGACCCATGCCACATTTAAACTCACTTAAATCACATTTCCTCCGCATTCTGATGCACAGTTTGAAGTTCAGCTGATCGTCTTGACCATGTCTATCAGACCATGTGATCATCTGATCAGAAATTTGCATCAATCAACAGTTTGCATCCATGATTAGTGTGAAAGTGATTTGGTGAAACTTGATGACGTCATTTTTATAAAAAAATAAATAAATAAATGTACAATAAGTCCATAAATCAAGACAAATGAAGCTAGACATTAATTTGAATTAATTACAAAAGTTTAATTATCATTTTGTCATTTTCTGTTGAGATTTGTTTGTTGTGGAGTTTTTGAAAGCCTTGTTTGAGGCTATATCGTTATTAGCGTCTGCCATACCCAGCATAATCAGTGGTCACAAGCTGCTGCTGCTGCTGCTGCTGATTCTGTGTAATTTACAGCCGATGGGCATATATTTTTAAAACATACAAACAGAACTTTGATAAATGATGCCTATTTTCTTCATCGGCAAGGAAAGCTCCACATATACTGACCGGAAGGTTTTACATTTCAATCCTGTTATTTTCATTTCTCAACTGCTCAGCACTGCCATTGCTCAGCTCGGAGCTTAAATTGGATTCTTTCTCTTGGGATCAAGATAAGTCACTTGGGATCAAAGGACCTACTGCATACATTCAAATTAGATTGGAGTTTTTAATTTGATTTTTTTTCAACTAGTGACAAGCATTAATGATGTTAACAAAGCAAATAAAGCTGCATATCATTTGTCTTCTGTCGATTCTTCAGTCTGGAGCCCTGTGTTTGAAGAGATCAGGTTACCTGAAATCCATTTGCTTGGTTTTATGGACAATTGTGTGGGAAAGCGGCTGCGTTAAATGCTAAAAAATTTTTCCAGGTTTATAATGCATGAATACTTTGAAATAAAATGGTTTATTAAAAAAAAAATAAAAAACGAACAAAAACTAAACAATTTGACAATGATAATCATTTAGGGGGAAAAATTCTATCAAAACGTCTTTGTGTATGAGAAATATCTGTGTTAGAATTTTTTTTGTTAACCTTACATTATACCTGGATATACAATACAGAGTAGAGGGTACCGTTCTTACACAAGTGTTTCCATGTATTTAAACATCATTTAGGTTTATCTGGATGTTGGGTATAACAATCATTTATAGTTTATACAGTACAAAGTAGATAACATAGATAAGAATCTAACATGGAGCTAAAACCAACGATACACAGTGAAATGTAATTTTGTTTTTAGATGTTGCATTGGGGAGAAGAGAGAATAATTATGGATCTATTGCTTGTGGTGCAAGGGCTTATTGATTTAATAATAGATTTAGTCCTGCAATCACTGGAAATTTGGAATATTATATATATACGAACTACATCATGGCATTCATTTCATACAATAATGATGACGTCTATATACTGTACACGAGCCCATGTTGTCATCATACGTTTAACATGATTATCATGACATATTACACTACATTTCCCAGAACATAACACAGCCTACAAACAATATCACCACAAACTACATTTACATTTAGGCATTTGGCGGACGCTCTTATCCGGAACACCTTACAAAAGCACTTAAGTTTCCATCATTGGATAGATCTTCACATTGAGTTACTAGGTTACTATAAAATACAATAAACAACCCCCATTAAGCCTGTCACGTTCCCAGTTACTGTACAATCACATCAATTCCCTGCATATGTGTACTCACTCATGGCCACAATATTTAAGGACTTACTCATCACCACATTACAGTATGTGAAGTGTGTTCTCTGCTACAGGACCAGTCTTTGCTAGCAGTTAATACCAAACCTTTGTTTTTAATATCCGGTATTTTAATATAATTTATTTTTCTGTTCTGTTGTTTTCTGTTCTGGTTTTCGTTTCTTGCCTTGCCTTATTCACGTCTTGATATATTGTATATGCTCAATGTATTGGAGTTAATGCAAGTCGTTGTGTGCCTGTGCTGGTGTCTGTCCCTGTCCCCTGAGTAATGTGTCATGCCAATGATGCATTAATATATGCAGAGTATAATAGACGAATATCAGATGTTGAAATCTTGCATAATTATTTTTATCGTTAGTGTATACTTGTGGCTGGCTGTGAAGCATAGGCAACACAAGGGAATCACTAAACTCCTCCTAAACTATGAAAGGTTTGGTAGTGTGTCTATACACTAAGACCAAATAACAGAAGGTGGCACTATCCTTTTTGTTGTGGCTGACATGTGGCTGACTGTAGGATTTCGTTCACAATTTCTACTGTCATGAGAATTTCTTCTTCGTGGGAATTTAACCAAACCTTCACAGAACCTTTATTAGGAAGCTCAGATGTGCAATAGCTATTTCATTTGTATAAGATGCACATTGAGTGGAAAGGTATAACATGTCTATTTTGGAAAACTATATAATAATAATAATAATAATAATAATAAGTAAATGATGTGTTAATCCTCGGTTAATAAAGGGTTCGATTCCCGCCTCGGGTCTATGTGCATGGTGTTTGTACTGTATGTTCTTCCTGCTTATAACAACAAATATTTTATGTGTACTGTGGTTGAGGCAGAACTTGGCTAATCACTATCCTGTCTACCAGGGTAAGCCATAAGAGTGAGACAGGTCTCTCTTCAGTGCAGCATTAAGTTCTGCTCTTGGATTCTTAATGAGAAGCCAAGCTGCTGTGATCCCTTCGTCATGTATACTTTAATTAACATTGAGCTTCTGAAGAGGGAATGGCTAAGAGAGGGGACATTGTGTCTTCATGTGATTTATCACCCAACACCTCTGCAATGACACTGACAGAGGCAGTTAAAGCAGAGAGGGGCAAAAAACAACGAGACAGTCTAGCTCTATGCCACAGATGCTTACTTCACTTGTTTTGGTACAGTAGATAAGCATAATAGTGTAATTTCTAAACCAAAATAATAATCCTTGTAGCAACACAAAGCAAGCAATATTTTAACAAGGGCTAAGGAGCTTTGATAGGATTGCTTTAATACTGATAGCATTTACTAAAATACTACTTGACAGTTTATTGTTTTTTGTTTTTTTTTTTAGTTTAGTTTAGTTTTTGCAGAAGTGCTTAAAGAGCATTAGTGGCTCAGTGGTAGGTGTTTTGCCTGGCATGCTCAAGGTCCGAGTCTGATTCCCAGCCAATACCCAAACCCCAGCCACGGGATGCAGTGCCAGTCCCAAGCTTAGATAAAATGGGAGGGTTGCATCAGGAAGGGATTCCGGAGTAAGAAAGTTGGCTGCGGATGATCCGTTGGATGGTCTGTTGTAGTGACCCCATGCCGGGAGCAGCTGAAAGACCAACAACAATTGTCGAAATGCTTAAGGTTTATTTTCCATATTTTTTTTCTCTTGAGGACCTCATCATGGTTTTCAGGATCAGAATCGTGTTTTATTCGACAAGTATGTTGACACACATAAGGAATTTGAATCCAGCTGTTTGTGGCTCTCAAAGTACAGACCAACATAAAACTGTCAATAAAACATAAAACATCTGTACACATTAAATAAAACCTGGGTCTGAGTACAGTATGTAACAGTTGTACATACTGTATGTAAAGTGTACATCAAGCGCGTGTGCAAGGTAGTTCAAGTGACCATAGTGTACAGTACATCACATAGAATAAGCTCTGCACTATATAGTCCTGTTCAACTGTTTATGAGGTTCTCAACTCCTTTAATATCCTTTCTTGTCTTTACATCTTCAAGTTTTTGTCTAATTTTCTATTATTTTTTAAATTATTCTAATTTAAATTCAAATTCTCTCCACGTTTCTGTTAACCCACTTCTCTCTCGTTTCTCCTCTATAGCTTGTCTCCCCTTTTTAAAAAGATTTCATTTTAAAAAGAGCATTGAGTATGTGTATACTGTAAATGAGTGCAGGGTTATAATGGCGGCATTCTGGCTTATTGGTTAGCACCGTCGCCTTGCCACCTCCAGGTTGGACCCTGGGTTCGATTCCTGCATGGGGTCTGTGCTCATGGAGTTTGCATGGTCCCCTCTGTGCTTGGTGGGTTCTCCGGTTTCCTTCCACAGTCAAAAGACATGCTGATTAGGCTGAATTGCATTTCCAAATTGCCCTAAGAGTGTGAATGTTGACTGGAGGTCCTACAACGGTTGTACAAATGGGAATAAAGACAATGGTTCCCATTGGCCTCCACGATCTTTGGATGGACTTCAGAGGTTCCTTGATAGATGATGGATGGAGGGTTGTAATGAGGTACATGCTTTCTTCGGTTAGTCTCAAGCCCCATTCAGACTGCGGGTTCAGGGCAGGAATGTTGCACTGTCGTAGTGCCTCTTTGTCTTGGTCTATCACATAAAATCCCAATAAAATAGATTTTCATTTGTGGTTGTATTGTGACAAAATGTTGAAGATTTGTTGAAGATTATCACCATGAAATATTTCTTCTTAATTTGGATAAATAAATGGAATCATCTTCATCATCTTCATCATCAGAATTTTAGTGGTGAGCCAAATCGTCAGCTCTAAATGCTAGAATTTGCAATAGCGGTTACGTGCTGACATTATCGTGGACAATCTAAGTGCAGCATAATGTCAGCGGTCATCATCTTTTCTTCCAACCAGAGCCCTGTCTTTACTTCTATCCTGAACAAAAAAAAGAGCAAAAGTAAAAGAGTAATCATCGATTGTTAAGTCGCTCTATTTATAGCTTGCTAAGAGCTGCCTGGCGGAGGAGCCCCACTGAATTTGCGATCAAAATCTTTCAAACAGTGACTTGTGGGAAAGAAAAGACCTGATGAGTTTCCTGCTTTGCCCTTGGCATTTAGACACGCCACATTACTCACAATGTAGCACTTGCCCTTTCCACTTTCTTCCCATGATGGTGATGAGTGTCCTCCACCTCCTCCACCTCCTCCTCCTCTTCCTCCTTCTTGCCAGAAATGTACTCCTGTGAGGAAACTGTCTCCAGGTATACGCTTGGATGAAGCACAGATGGACCACTTGACAGCTATTGGCAGGTTTTTTTTACATTATTATTATTATTATTGTTATTATTATTATTATTATTTACTTATTTATTTAAACAACAAACAATGTTATCTGCCAGCTTTAAAGAAATATATATATATATATATTTTAGTTTAGAAATAGACTTTGTATTTATTTAAGTTTAACCTTATAAGTTAAGTATGTATAACTTTTATACCTAATGAGTAAGGAATGGCTATTATCTTCTTTTTTTTTTTTTTTAAACCTTGGTCAGAATCCAATGCATGCTAAAACAGGACAAGACATGGCCACTGCATGCAAATCTATAAACATATGCACAAGGAGACAGGTGAAGGTCATTTGGAGAAATATGAGGATCTAAGAAACATAAGGAGATGAAACAACAAAGTGAAAACAATTAGAAAGATAAAAGGGGCCAAACCGTTTCAAGCTGAACAACAAGCGCAGTTGGAATATAGAACTCCTTTCAAATCTCTGTATTTGTTCATAAAAAACAAATCTAAACAAATATGTTCCATATGTTTTCAGTTTCAATTGAAAACATACATTGGAGTTTTGCCATTTTACAGAAGACAGTTCCATTTTTCATGTATAAAAATAGTTGCGACAATCACATGATCTTTTTAATGCTTGTGCCCTTGGCATTGTAGCATGACAGTAATGTAAAACTATTGCAAAATGAACAACATTACAGCTGCTGTGATCCCCCACTGTTTATTCTGCTTAGGTCACAGTGACCCACACACTCAGATCACTGTGAATGTGTGTGTGTGTGTGTCAGAGAGACAAAGGATGGGAATATAAATATACTGTACATCAGACAACAGGTCTCAGGTGTGCTACGTTATTAATACTCATGAGATCATCCCCAAACACCTTTCTTGCCAAACAGACCAGAGGCGATCGCTTTAAAATTTCATTAAAATGCAGCAATGAAACGTTTCTATATTTAATGTGATACATTGCGCTGTTTGTTCATTGAACATAAACTGTTTGTAGTGACAATGCAGCCGGTATGAAAATCTCAGTAGTACACGACACACTATCCACAGAACTATTTGGCTTTTGTGGGTTCCTATGGCAGCTCCAAGGACATGTTTTAAAGGGAGCAATGATTAAAGCTAATCCTACAATTAGTTTTAGGTACATAATTTATGGGCCATGTTCAGACACATGGCTTCACGGGGGTGATTAGAGGTGTACTGTATGGTCAGGTGGGCTTGCCTATGTTTAAAATATCTCAAAGGTTATTGAACTCTTCACTTGTTCTGGCAGATCTCTCAACGGGTCTGAACCTTTTACACAACAGCTAAACATTGAATAGGTTGCAAGAATGACTGACATTCCAAACTTAATACTATAAGTGCAGCAGCAGTCTTTAACCGAATCTGTAACGGTTTTACACAACTAGCGCAGATTTCTATTTTATCAATGTAATTAGTAAAGAATGTAAATTAATAAATTGGTTGTTTATGCAACAACCTCAGCAGCGACCTCATTTCCCCTCTTGTCTGTTCCAACAACTCCGCATTCAGCATCAGCAGTATCACCAGCCTGATCATCTGTAATCATCTCCACCTGTTTCTCACTGCTTTTATTTTCTGATTGAATGATTCACAGTTCACTGAAACAAAGAAAAACACGCCTCTGAAACTGCTCAGATACAGGGACTTGACTGAAAATGAGAAACAAAAAGTTCTTCGGGAAGTCTGGAGAACTATTCCTCAAGACAACATTAAAAGTACAAGAAAGTCTGGCTCTTTGAAAGCAAAATATCAAGAAATGAGGGGTGGTTTAAGACTTGGTGCAGTACTGTATACTGTATATATGGGGAAACACTGATAATTAAACAGGCGGCTAGAAAAAGCATATAAAACATATCCAACATAGCAAATATGCCATACTTGGCATGCTCTCTGGGCTCAGCAAAGTAGTCTCTCTCCTTTCATTGACAGTGACAATCATGTCAATCATGGGCCTCTGTAAAATATACTTACAGAGATATACTGTAGAGAAACATGCTGTATAACGGACCACCCATCATCGGCTGTCATAGAATCCTGCCATTGAAAAGGTTATTCTATGTGTCAATTCATCCTAGGCTAAACCTAATAGAAAGAAAGACAATATATTTAAATATTTGATCAATTTACAGTAAGTGAGTAGGGCCTCTTGAAAACTGAATGTCCTTATATGAGGATGTGACATATTTATGTTATCATAAGGGGATATAGAAAATGGAAATAGGAGAAAATGTCACATCCTCATACTCACATAAGGAGTGTTATATTAGATATTATTCTTTCACCAAACTGCTTGAATCAATAAAGTTATGGCTACAGTATAGCCACCAGGTACTACTAAAGAGAAACAGGAAGGATAAATTACTCAGAGTTGAATCTGGGTCTCTGGAGGTTATGACTGATAAGTATATCCATAAATCATACACTGTAAAAAATGAATCATGAGGCTTGTAATTTTCATTAAAAAAAATTTATGTAATAATTAAAAATAATGTGTATATTTCATTTTTAAAAATGGTTTTCTGTGTTTTTTATAATATATTGAGAACATTTCACTAATAAAATTAAGAAATACATTTTACCTATTTTTTAAGGAAATGAGTGCAACTTTTAGGCTTAATTTGAGGAACCGTTTAGTCAAAAAATTTGAGGAAAAAAGGCTTCATATTTATTTTAAGAGAATTGTCTCAATTATCCGGGTTTGATTAAGTCACCTTCATTTGGATCTCAACAACAGCAGCAATGATCAGGCGCCATTTTGAAGGAGCAGGCGAACAGTGTAAAATGTTAAGAAGTAAGTTAAACCCCTTACTAATTTTTATACTTTATTTTGATTTCTTAAATAAGCTCATTTGTTGTACTAGTGTCAGCAATATAAATGAAATAAATTAAACATTGTGAACATTTCTGGAAGCATCCTGTCCACCAGTTGCAGACTTGAGTTTGTTGTTGTGTCTCCACAGTTCACTGGAACAGGTTTAGGGGACAAAAACAAGTGCACCTACAGTATGCGGTTTCTCGCGGTGGCCGTAAGTACGGTTCATTATGATTCACGGAGAGTTTTTGCCGCTGTGAGAACGTTTCCATATTTACGCGCCGGTCTTCGCGAAAGCTTCCGGACCTTACAGAACTTCATGGAGCGCCAGCGGAACGTCGGCGGGCAATCGCGCTGACTCACGGTGCCTGCCACCGCATCTGAGTCAAACCGCATAGGGGAAATAGGGTTTTATTAAGTCGCTCTGGATAAGACCGTCTGCCAAATGCCTAAATATACATGTAAATAGGGTAATGTTACAAAGATATGAACCTAGAAATGGTTTACGGTACAAGTTCTCTCAGGTTTTAGTACAGAATGTGACTATACACACAAGAAAAGATGCTAGCATATAATGCTAAACAGTTGATTTCAATGTCGATTTCAATAGAAATTGTCAGTTACAAACTGTTTTACAAATTGTTTTACAGGTCTTAAATCTGCTGTAAATGTTATATACACTATTTTACACAGTGTTTAATATTTTAATACCAGTGAAACATGAAATAAAAGCATGTTTAACACAAATGCATTATGTATTCATTTCATTATAAAATGTTTTTTATATTATTAAGTAATTTTCCTTAATACATATGAGTACCTTTTTGTTATCTGCTTAAACTAAAAAAGATTATTCCACTAATAATCTTAAAATCATCATGTATCTGGCTAAATAATTTAGGATATTTTACATGATTTATTTAAGTAGATTCCGCTAGGGGATAAAATCAAGCAGTAAATACTTAAGAATAATATGCGTCTGGCTAAATAATTTAGGATTTTTTACATGATTTATTCAAGTAAATTCCACTAAAAAAAAATCAAGACTTAAAAACTGCTTAAAAATATTACGTGCAATTTTGTTACCATATTTTTTTAAAGTAGATAGCACATAAGATTTTTTACAGTGTACATCATTATAAAAGTGTAATGGGAAAGAGTTTCACCGCCCAAATATTGTAAACCGTTACATGACTCGATTTATGGATTTATACTTGCTACAATGCACAGGTCTGTGGGGCAAAATGACCCAATGATTATCTATTTTTACTGTTGATAGCCAGAGAACATTTTAAGATTTTTGAATTCAGACAGAGCAGTTTTCTCTTTATATTTCCCAAACAGTGGTTAAAGTAAATGGATATGAGAGTCTACCCATGAGTTAATTAGTTGTTTTGTGATGCTGTAGTGTTTGTATGTAATTGAATTCTGTATAGAACATTAAGAAACCTTGCTCATGGGAAATTCCAGGAGAAGAGCCTATGAATAATGTTCAGAACTATTCCGAAACCTTATAAGAACCGTAGAACTTTACCTTCAGCAAAATGGCCTTAAGATTAAAACCATGTTACTTAAAAACTGTTTAAATGCAAAAAGTGTTTTTGTCTAAAACTTTTTAATGAAGTCTTTCTTAAATTAAACATTTGAACTTGTGTATTTCACACCTGTCACTAATGAAACATTGATTTAAAGTCTTACGGTGGCTATTATGCCTTTACCTTCTTTTAGTACATAAATGTGGTCCAGTGATGAAGAGTCAGCTGGACATTTCATACCAGATGCAGGACTTGATGGAAAAAAAACATAAAGTATATCTTTCTCATGTATAGGATCAAAAAACTATATTCTTTAATAATAAATGTCATGTAACTGTAACAAATGTCAGATGTAATAAATAAAAGTGATAAATCATTCATTATCTTTAGGGTTTGTTTAAATTTATCTACCGGAGAATTTAGCCCTCATCTGTGTTCTTTCACTTGTAGACTGTAACTCTATGATGTGCAATTGTCAGGGTTGTGGTTAAACAGGGAAGAACCCAATAGCAGATAGATGATCTCCTTGGAAGAAGTATTGCAGGTCAAAAGGCTTAGTCAGAGCCGAGGGGAGAAAGCTGTGCTTATGAAACAGGCTGTGTGGGGAATCCCCGATGACGAGGGTGGAGGCGTGTCAATGACGAGGCGGAATCACCGCGAATCCGGAAGTGACAGTGACAGGTTGTGTGGGGAATCCCCGATGACGAGGGTGGAGGCGTGTCAAATGACGAGGCGGAATCTCCGCGAATCCGGAAGTGAGAGAGAGAAGCGAGCGCGCTGGTGAAGCGCTGTTGTCCGCGATCGCGGAAGTGCACACAAGCACACGTTAGTCCAAGACACACACACGTACCGGGGCTTGTGAGTACGATGAGAGAGAAAGGCTGGGTAGAGCGTCACAGAAGAGATCCGTAGGCAGAGTCGATAAACAGGCGAGGGTCATACACGGGGAGTAGTCCAAAACGATAGCGACAATCCGAAGGGCAAGGCAAGAGACGAAATCCAAAGGATGCAGGCAAGGTCGAGCACGGAAGAAAAAACACTAGGGTAACAGGAGAGACAGGAGAAATAGGCACGCAAGTGAGATACATCGGCAATGAGTGGAGCTCTTGCCGTTCTTTTAAAGCCGAGAGTAGATTGCCGGATTAGATGCAGGTGTGCTCAGGTAATCAGCTCAGGGAGTGTGGAAAACCTTGGATGGAGTTAAGACCTGGATGTGCTGGGTTGGCTGTGCGGGTTCATGACAGTACTCCCCCTCCTACGGACGCCACCTGGCGTCAGAGATGGCTCCTCCGGATGTTGACGGTGGAAGTCAGCGATGAGTGAGGGGTCTAAGATGAACCTAGATGGTATCCAGCTCCTCTCCTCAGGGCCATAACCCTCCCAATCCACGAGATACTGGAGCCCCCTACCACGGCGCCGTGACCTCAAGAGCCTGCGAATCGTGAAAGCTTCACCACCATCAATGAGCCGTGGGGGAGGAGGAGGGTGGGTGGGTGGACTCAGTGGACTGGATACAATGGGTCTTATCTGGGAAACATGGAATGAGGGGTGAATGCGTCGCATCGTGGATGGTAAGAGCAGTCTGACTGTGCAAGGGTTAATGATCCTGACTATGGTAAATGGACCAATGAATCTAGGAGAGATCTTGCGGGAGAGTGTCTTTATAGGGATGTTGCGGGTGGAGAGCATGACCCTCTGTCCAACACGATAGGCAGGGGCGGTAGAACGGTGACGATCGGCCTGACGTTTGAAAAGTGTAATTGACTGGCGAAGTCTAGCTCTCGCCCGCAGCCAGGTCCTCTTGCAACGTCGTACAAACGCTTGGGCAGAGGGAACTGCCACCTCCTCTTCTTGGGATGGAAATAAGGGAGGTTGGTATCCCAGACAGCAGTGGAATGGGGAGAGGCCTGTAGATGCCGTGGGTAGGGAGTTGTGTGCATATTCTACCCAAGGAAGCATTCGGCTCCAGGAGCGGGGATCCTTGGAGGTCATGCAACGAAGCGCTGTCTCCAGGTCCTGATTGGCTCTTTCGGTCTGCCCATTGGTCTGGGGGTGATAACCGGAGGAAAGCTGGGAGTAGCTCCCACCAGTTTGCAGAATGCAGTCCAGAACTGGGCAGAAAACTGGGGTCCGCGATCGGAGACGATGTCCACTGGGATGCCATGAAGGCGGAAGACGTGCAGAATGAGCAATTCGGCCGTCTCTTTGGCAGAGGGAAGTTTGACGAGGGGAACAAAGTGGGCGGCTTTGGAAAAGCGGTCGACAACGGTTAGAATGCAGGTGTTGCCCTCAGAGTCTGGGAGCCCCGTGACGAAGTCCAGGGCAATGTGGGACCAGGGTCTGTGGGGCACAGGAAGTGGTCTGAGGAGACCTGCCGGTGGCTTATTACCTGTCTTGTTGCGAGTGCAGATGTCGCAGGCGGCGACAAATCGGCGGGTGTCTTCTCTGATTGAAGGCCACCAAAAGCGCTGCTGTAACAGAGCGAGGGTGCGGGCTCCGCCAGGGTGACAGGCTAATTGAGAATTATGGCTCCATTGGAGAACTTGGGGGCGAGCCATCAGTGGTACAAAGAGTTTGCCTGGCGGTACTTCTGGGGTGTCAGGCTCTTGTTCGAGGCTCCGCTTAACCAGGGACTCTATGTCAAGGGAGGTGGCCCCAATGAGGCTTAGTGAAGGCAGGATGGTGGAAACTGGAGCCTCATCTGTGACTGAGGTGAACTGACGAGAGAGGGAATCAGGCTTGGTGTTCTTGCTCCCTGGTCGGAAGGATAGCGAGAAGTTGAAGCGGGAAAAGAATAATGACCATCTCGCTTGGCGGGCATTCAGACGTTTGGCCGATCTGAGATACTCCAGGTTCTTGTGGTCCGTCCAAATGAGAAATGGGACCTCAGTCCCCTCGAGCCAGTGTCTCCATTCCTCTAGTGCCAGTTTTATTGCGAGTAGCTCCCGGTCGCCGATCCCATAGTTTCTCTCTGCGGTGGAAAGACGGCGAGAAAAATAGCAGCAGGGGTGTAGCTTGTCGTCGGTTGGGGATCTCTGGGAAAGAACTGCCCCGACTCCGGAGTCTGACGCGTCTACCTCCACCACGAATTGAAGAGTGGGATCCGGCTGGGTGAGGATGGGTGCTGAGGTGAAGCGACCCTTGAGTTTGGTGAATGCTTCCGCCGCTTGATCAGACCACAGAAAAGGGTTCTTGATGGACGTGAGGGCGATGAGCGGGGCAGCCACTGAACTGTAGTTTCGGATAAACCGACGATAAAAATTCGCGAACCCAAGAAAGCGCTGGAGATCCTTTCGAGTGGCTGGTCTAGGCCAGTCGGCCACTGCTTTCACCTTAGCTGGGTCCATCTGGACCTTAGACGGGGCGATGATGAAGCCAAGAAAGGAGGTCGTCCGACAATGGAACTCGCATTTCTCTGCTTTCACGAATAGCTGGTTCTCCAGAAGTCTTTGAAGGACTTGACGAACGTGAACTCTGTGTTCCTCCAAGGAGCGGGAGAAAATCAGGATGTCATCCAGATAAACGAATACAAACGTGTTCAAGAAGTCCCTGAGAACGTCATTGACCAAAGACTGAAAGACTGCCGGAGCGTTGGCGAGGCCGAACGGCACCACCAGGTACTCATAATGTCCCGATGGGGTGTTAAAGGCCGTTTTCCACTCATCCCCTTCCTTGATCCTGACTAGATGATAAGCATTACGGAGGTCGAGCTTAGTAAAAACATTAGCTCCCTGGAGAAGGTCGAAGGCAGTCGACATTAATGGAAGAGGGTAACGGTTCTTGACTGTTATCTCGTTTAAACCCCGGTAGTCTATGCACGGCCGTAAGGTCTTGTCCCTCTTTGCCACAAAGAAGAACCCAGCTCCAGCAGGGGACGACGAAGGACGGATGATTCCGGCAGCCAGAGATTCTGATATATATCTATCCATGGCCTCCCTCTCTAGTGACGACAATGAATACAGTCTCCCCTTGGGAGGCGTTGAGCCCGGAAAGAGGTCAATAGCACAGTCATATGGCCTGTGGGGTGGTAGAGAGAGAGCCCTTGACTTACTGAACACCTGCTTGAGGTCCGAATAGTCCGTAGGAACAGCTGAGAGGTCGGGAAATTCCTCATTGTCAGAGGGTATGGCCGGAGAGTAGTGAGCTGACTTAAGACAGGTAGACAAACACAGAGGACTCCATTCCAGAATGGTGTTCTTGGACCAGTCTATGTGAGGATTGTGACGGGTCAGCCATGGGCGTCCGAGAACTATAGGGGAATGGGCGTTCTGCATGATTAAGAAGGACGTTTCCTCAGTGTGATTGCCAGACACTTGGAGGGTTATCGGGACCGTCCGTCGGGTGATGACAGGCAGGGAGGTTCCATCGAGGGCCCGAACGGCCAAGGGGCTCTCCAGTGCTAGCGTCGAGAGGTTTAGTTCCTTGACCTTTGCGGTGGAGATCAGGTTCTGATCTGATCCAGAGTCAATCAGTACAGGGATAGCGTGAGCCTTGCCGTGTGCTATGATAAATGCAGAGAGGAGTGGGCGTGTGCTAGGGGAACAGTTGATGGTCGGCCCCTCCAGGGACCCTAGATTCACCGGAGGGGATTGGCTTTTAAAGGGCATAGGAGGCGATAATGGCCCGTTTGGCCACAGTAGAGGCAGGAACCTGATTGGACTCTACGTTGACGCTCCTCGGGGGAGATCCGGGCACGCCCCACCTGCATGGGTTCCGGGGCTGGTCCGGGGCTTTGTGGAGAGGCAGGCCTGGGGAACTGCCCGGACGGAGCAGGGTACCTGGGTGTCGAGATGGTTCGCGGACGACGTCTCTGAGTCAATCGGGCGTCCATGCGTCCGGCTAAATCCATGAGACCATTAAGATCGCTGGGGAGTTCTTGGCTGATTAGATGATCCTTAACGTCCTCAGAGAGACCGTGGAGGAAGGCGTCATAAAGGGCTTGTGTGTCCCAGTTTGCGGAGGCCGCGAGAGTCCGAAACTCGATTGCATAATCATAGGCGGAACGGGAGCCTTGGCGAAGCTCCAGTAGATGTCTGGCTGCCTCTCGACCCGAGTGGGAACGGTCGAATACCCTCCTCATCTCGTCAGTGAATGATTTAAAAGAAGAGCAGCAAGGGTCATTAGCATCCCAAACTGCGGTTCCCCATTCACGGGCCCGGTCGGTGAGGAGTGTGATAACAAAGGCCACCCTTGAACGTTCAGTGGGGAAGGAAGAGGCTTGGAGCTCCAACAGCAGAGAACACTGTGATAGGAAGGAGCGGCAGGTCCCTGGTTCACCATTGTAAGGCTGTGGGTTAGGGAGCCGGGGTTCGTGATGTGGAGTGTGTGCTGGGACTGAAGGAGAACGGGTCTGTAGCTGTTGAAGTTGTGTGGTGATTGTAGAAAGTGTCTGGGTAACCTGCTGAATACTTTGTTGGTGAGTGCCCAGTAGCACCCCTTGTTGTGAAAGCGCCTGTCTTAATTGATCCAAGTCTGCTGGGTTAGCCATGGCCGATGTATACTGTCAGGGTTGTGGTTAAACAGGGAAGAACCCAATAGCAGATAGATGATCTCCTTGGAAGAAGTATTGCAGGTCAAAAGGCTTAGTCAGAGCCGAGGGGAGAAAGCTGTGCTTATGAAACAGGCTGTGTGGGGAATCCCCGATGACGAGGGTGGAGGCGTGTCAATGACGAGGCGGAATCACCGCGAATCCGGAAGTGACAGTGACAGGTTGTGTGGGGAATCCCCGATGACGAGGGTGGAGGCGTGTCAAATGACGAGGCGGAATCTCCGCGAATCCGGAAGTGAGAGAGAGAAGCGAGCGCGCTGGTGAAGCGCTGTTGTCCGCGATCGCGGAAGTGCACACAAGCACACGTTAGTCCAAGACACACACACGTACCGGGGCTTGTGAGTACGATGAGAGAGAAAGGCTGGGTAGAGCGTCACAGAAGAGATCCGTAGGCAGAGTCGATAAACAGGCGAGGGTCATACACGGGGAGTAGTCCAAAACGATAGCGACAATCCGAAGGGCAAGGCAAGAGACGAAATCCAAAGGATGCAGGCAAGGTCGAGCACGGAAGAAAAAACACTAGGGTAACAGGAGAGACAGGAGAAATAGGCACGCAAGTGAGATACATCGGCAATGAGTGGAGCTCTTGCCGTTCTTTTAAAGCCGAGAGTAGATTGCCGGATTAGATGCAGGTGTGCTCAGGTAATCAGCTCAGGGAGTGTGGAAAACCTTGGATGGAGTTAAGACCTGGATGTGCTGGGTTGGCTGTGCGGGTTCATGACAGCAATAACATGCCAAAATCATTTATCATTACTCTATAATCTCCCTGAGTCTTTTGGAACACAAGAGAGTTGGGGAAGATAATATCTATAGGTTCTCATACACCACACAAGCTCATCTGTCAAATTGACAGCAAGGGAAGCTGAAGAAGTACTGTTTTAGTTATTTAAACACCTCGCTACACAAGTCTTTGCTCATTTCTCAAGTCGTTAATGTGAATTATAGAAAACCTGTCAAAATCTTAACTTTCTGTCATTTAAAAAGAAATGCTACATGTTCAAATTTCCTGCACATTATCACTGTACTGGACTCAGACCTACTTTAATCTACATTTAAGGAGGGGTCATTTTAAACACCTCTAATTCTGTATAGGGAAAACACGCACAGCATAATTATATTATGACAGAGGCGAGCTCTAGGATAGTGGTGAAGATAAATGTGGCAATAAGAATGTGATTATTTAGGCAGGAAGATGAGATTGAACCCAGTGATGAAAGGGTTTTAAACATGTGAAACAGATTCTACAGTATTTCCTATTCAATAAACCTTAATAATAGAACTGAACACACAACCAGTTCTACAAATTGTCATTAAGGCTGATTTAAAAAGGGGAGGAAAAGGAAAATATAAGTTGACATAATGTACAGTGTAGCTATAAAGATGAAACCATAGTAACATGTTTAACCTTTTGGTTGTATGTCCTTTAAAGCCACTAGAACAGCCTGTGTTCACCAAACAGTAGAAGGACGACACATCCTTTTTATGCATTGATTTATTTTAATTATTTATAAACGTTTACTAATTATGTGGTGATTTATTAGCCATTATCTCTTATTGATCATCTATTACATTTTCATATTTCTTACTGACAATAGTGTTGACTTCAAATTATACAGTATGAGGGGCGTTCAAGTCAAACCAGGACTGATGACGACATTGACATTTACACAAGACTTTAAGCACAATGTGATGAGACTCTTAGCCAAAGTAATACGGTTGAATGGAGCAAATGATTTAAAGAAGGGTGTTCGTCCATGAGTGATGATCCCAGGCAACGTGCCCTGGAGTGCATGCAGTGTTTCCCTTAAACGTGCAGTTCAGCCTGTTCAGCTTTTATTTTTTACATATACATTACTGCACAGTGAAATTCTTTACTCCTTGTATACTGTACCGCTGCTTCCTATTAGTAGGCCAGCCGTTATACGGTTCCCCTGGAGCAGACAGGGTTAAGGACTGGGGCCTAATTATTTGTTCTTTTTATTAATATAAATAATTGCACTTTTGGCTGTGATGCTGAAATGACTGATATATGGTTTAGTACGTGCTTTTTTATAGCAGCGCACACACTCATATATTATTCAACTTATGCATTGCATTACATGCTTGATAACTCCTAATAATTTCTGTATATTAAGAATGTAACCCTTCTTTTGTACTGTTGGTATTTAAGCAAGTCACATAAGTCTACATTATAATTCTAAAATTAGTCAGTCTTGTCACTAATATCATTCAAATTTAAGCCTCCCATACTCATTACCTTCCATTACTAAGTTTCTTTTCCACCCGATTAGTGGCCTACTCAGTTCTGTTTAGCATCAAGTGATCAAATGTTATGCAATCTCAAACTTTTAAAGGCATTACTTTAAGAGATTTGGAATTACAAAAATTAAGCCATTCACTTTTATAGCCTTGCATGTTGCACTCATAAATCATCCAGTTTTGGAGTCAAATTTCTGCAATTAAAAACCAGAAGTAACATTCTTATAATAAGCTTTGCACGGTGCTTAAAAGTAAGACCTACAATTTGTATTTGAAATTAAAAAGCATACATAATAATAAATTATCACTGCATCTCTGACAGCAGAGGCCAAGAGAGACCGGAATGGACTCATCATGAAAAATGAATCTGCTGCTTTTTTCACTAGCACTTTGATAGCAGCCGGGCTAGCGAGACGATGTCAGGTCTTTAAAGTCTCTACAGCCCTGATTGGGGCCAAGTCATGTTCACATGGATCACTGAGTGTGGGTTATGCAACAGCACTGATTGAGATTTGCACACACATACTGATACGTTTTGTGCAGGAATTCCCAGCATTCCATGCTGCATTCTTCAGTCTTGTTGACACTCTTAATTCATGCCTCTGTTACTTTCTATTGATTTCTCACAGAACTGGGGATTACATGTCACTGAACATTATTGGATTGTTAAGCTCAGGTGCTGTGGTAGATTTAGTGTAATATACATTATAGGAGAACATGAAAATGTATTGATACATGCAAATATGGCGGATTAAACAGAAAAATAATGATTTTTTTTTAAACCTAGAGGATAATGACTTTGTTTGAATTAGACCTTTATATAAGTCAAAATTGATCCAGTTTCTGGAAGTTAGTGGTTCATATGCATACTGGGTGATGTATATGACAAAAACACCCGGTTTACAAAATGTTCCAACAACTTTGTTACAATCAATATACTGTCCCATATAAGTATAAGTCCCCAACTTATGAACGAGTTCTGTTCCGGGAGCACATTCATAAGTCGGATTTGTTCTTACGTTCGACAAAACAAGTTATATATACTTTTAACACGAATATACTGTACATAAAGTGTACCAAAATTAATTAAACGTTTTAGTGCATGACCTTTGTTTATCACTTTGACCAAACAATTGCTCAGCTGCACCTAGACTTTGGGTTACCCAGAGTATTTGAGAACGCCGCAGACTGCTGATCCTTGTAAATCTGGTCTTAAAAACAGATTTAAGACCACTTTTGATTGAAATAATTTGTGATTTAAAGTGAATTATAAATAAAATGTATTATTATTATTAACATGATGACGGCACGGAATGGCGTGATGTTACAGCGCAGTGGTCCCACCTCCGATCCTTAGTATTTTCTCTGCTTCCAGTACACCTGATTACATAATGAACTAATTAGCTAATTAACAACCTTTACTAAATAAAAGTGAGTGTGATAGTGCAGGGTACTAAAATACACTAGAATGTATATTGCATAGGATCTCCAGGACCAGTGTTGGGAATCAGAGCTATATGACAATAATCAATGAGTGGTATGCTACAGTATATGGGTCAACATAAAGCAGTGTCACTGGTACCATTGCAAAGTTCAAAACCCCTACAGTGTTTTATTCTTCAGAGTAAATTTCCATTATAGATCTTTAATTTATTACTTATTATGTCACATCATACTACTTTTTCAGTGTTACATTTAATGTTGTGATACAGTAAATGGTAATGTGAGATAAGTTTGTTATACCTTACATTTTTGCGGATTATTTCTGCACCAGTTTATCTGAACTTTCTACTGTAAGTTACTGAGAAACCAGAAAACACAAAGTAGACTTTTTCCATGGATGAAAACATAGTTACAGACAAAATACTCACTGGAGACACCTTACATATACATTAAAGAAACATCATTGTGGATAAAAGTATTTTTTTACTTATTTTACGTTTTACAGTTTGATAGTTTAGTTAGAAAAGGGCATTTATTATACTGTATACAAAAATAGGTTTAATTCTTATATTTGGTTTATTGCAAGCAGATAATATGAAATGCTAGATAAATAAAAAAAAAAAAAATTTCCACTTGCTGAGATTTTATATTTTGTGAGATTTGTGAGACTAAAAAGTTAAAGAAAAAGGAAAGAAACTGTGTCTATGAAATTGAAATGTTAAAATAACTACAGTATAAATGGCTGTTTTTATTATTTTTTTAACTATAAACAGACATAATTAATTAACCTAAGCTCATAAGAAATATGCTATTCGTATTTAAAGGTACAGACAGTTAAACTGATGTACACCTTCACACTATAGGATTTTACTTCTTATGAGATATTGATGGGTAACTGAACACATGCACATTCATGGTGTTGTTGTATAAATAGCATTCTGAGCCATGTCTTGAAAGACTTGCAGTAGGATGTCTATATATGTAGGAAGAATTACATGAAACATGTCAAAAGGTCTCTTATTTGGATTGTGAAAAGTGTGAGTCATATTGTAATACTTCGGTTTTGTGGAATCGTAATCATAGAATCAGACAAATCACACTGTGTAGCAAATACTTCCTTCTGAACGCAACTGCCTTTCATTACAAGCAATTTTGTAATCAAGTACTACAAGTCATAGTAATTGTTTCTATAATGACACATTTATTCAGTCTTTATTTAACGAGAATTTCTTCTGCATATTGTTTTCATTACTATTCCTACCTTTCCTTTTGAGTCCAAGCATTTTTTTTTTTACAGCTCGCTAGTTCACCATTTATAATATCTATTACTGTATATGAGAGGCTTTTCAAGTTTAGTTTATACTTGTAAAACTCCCAAACACTGAGCAAAAAAAAAAAAAAAGGTCACATTTTTCTGTTGTTTCTATAACCAAAATAATAATAATAATATGCTAATTTTGAGAGCTCTACACAGCAGTGGTAAAATTTACACACTTTAAAAGTGTGTAAATATCTGAAAACCCAATGCACAGTTTGAAGTCTGAAGCCTCCTTGCTAACACACCTTGGCAAGGCGTCATTAATAAGCACATACATACTATATATATATATATATATATATATATATATATACAGTATATATATATATATATATATATATAAATAATATATTCATTCATTCATCTTCTATACCGCTTAATCCTGTGTTCAGGGTCGCGGGGGACCTGGGTCCCAGGAGACTTCGGGCACTAGGCAGGGTACACCAAACTCCATGCACACAGAGACGGGAATCGAGCCTGGCCGGGGAATCGAACCCAGACCCTGGAGGTGCAAGGCGACAGTGCTAACCACTACACCACCACGCCGCCAAATTTATTTAATTATTTTATAAATTGTCATTGACCTATTATGTGCCACTTGAGTTTTAAAGGGTTAATTTCAGACTTACTGGGAGCATATTGTAGTCCAACATAAAGTTGTGTCTTATTTTGCATCTTCCACTTATTATAGTGCGTTTAAAGGTGCATCTACTGTAGAAAAAAACGGTTTAGTTTAAAAATTATGATAAATAAAACAACTTCTGGTGATTATAACAGCTCTGGTCAAAATGTTTCTGTAACATTAGCATCTTGTTGGGAAGATTATGGTCTAATTCCTTTAATGAGTATTTTTACATAATACGTAATACATTTCTCAGGGCCGAGTTCCTGATGCCATCATGACCTGATCATGCTGTGGTGTATTTTTTAAGGAAAGTCTCAAGCTGCTCATGCTTAGTTTTATGCTGCTTCTTTTATCTGTTTTTCGAGCACCCACATTCCGCTTATATTTCAGTGCACATCCTGTGTGCCTGGTTCGAGCATGTGTTCTCTTTTACTCAAAAGTATTTCTGCACTTTATTTTATGTTTATCTGTGTTTTTTATTATTTATTTATTTATTTATTTAGATATACACTTTATTTAGAGCGATAGCTTTTACTACATGCAAAAAAGGATAAATTGCTTCTAAAAACATAATTTTATGTGTGCGTGCGTGTGTGTGTGTGTGTGTGCTTCTTAGGCTGCCGCACAGAGTGGGACGAGATCCGTTGCTGGTACAGAGCTGAAGTTGGGGAAGTGGTTAATGTCTCCTGCTCTGAAGTTTCCCAGCTCTTTGCCAACAACAATGGTAATCACTCAATTGATTCTTTATCTCTGCTTATACGGTACCACAACGAATGGAATTCTCCTTTCTGATTGGTCAGGAGGTTCAGATTATTTTATTATAACAGCCGCTCGGACAGTAGTCAGCTGCATGGCTTATATTAATGCGCTTATTCTAATATTAGTTGTTGTTTCTACAGTAACAAGTTACACAGCGACTTGTAGCGCAGACGGTCCACATAAACAGATTCAAATGTGTAATTGATGATGTAGTCAGTCTCACTCTCCAGAGTCTCCTTTACAGCGTCTCAGTAACTGCATGTTTTCTGTTTTAAATATTACATTTAAGAGACAAATTTGAGAAGATAGTGAGAAGGTTAAGCTATAAATGAATCAAATACACTATGATATTCCATCTCTATAATGTAAGTAAAAGAAAGGTTTTGTCTGTGCATTGGTCAGAACTCTCTCTTTCAGTTAAATCTTTGTTTCATATCTGTACATTAGAGGACCCAAAACAAGTCTCTGAAAAATGTCTGTCTGTATGTCTGTTTGTCTGTCCAGCTAGATTTTGACAGACATGTGCGTGAAAATACCTGAAATAATTATATCAGTGATTACCTTAAAGCTGATCAGCTTATTTTTTCAGCTTTAATATTTTAACTATTTCTACAAACTCTTTACCCGTCAATGAAACTTGCTAATGCTAGTTCTTTAATAAATAGTATTAGTATGAACAATTTGTAAGCAGAGGTGGAAAGAGGAATAAAATTTTGTACTCAAGTACAAGTACTGTTACGTCAGTGAAATTTTACTTAAGTACAAGTAAAGTTACCATTATAAAAATCTACTCAAGTAAAAGTAAAAAGTAGCTCATTAAAAAATTTACTCAGAGTAAAAGTTACCGAGTTACTTATTTATTTTTTTAACATCGGGGGTGGGGTGAGGCATTCTAGCGTAGTTCAAAAAAGATGAGCAGATATAAATCTCAAAATAGTTGTTTTTAACTGAAGGAACACCTTTGCATAATAAAGCTGTTGTCTTTCTTGTGCTTGAAAATCAAAGTGATCACTTACATATGGTGTTACGTCCCAGTCTAGGGTCATACAGCAAAAGAATGGTTCAGGGTTCTATTTTAAACTGTATGGAAATGGTGGCATATGGCAGAAAGAACTAGATCCAATCATTAACTCATGAAATAATGAGGTTTGTATATATACAGTGGTGTGAAAAACTATTTGCCCCCTTCCTGATTTCTTATTCTTTTGCATGTTTGTCACACAAAATGTTTCTGACCATCAAACACATTTGACTATTAGTCAAAGATAACACAAGTAAACACAAAATGCAGTTTTTAAATGAGGGGTTTTATTATTTAGGGAGAAAAAAAATCCAAACCTACATGGCCCTGTGTGAAAAAGTAATTGCCCCCTGAACCTAATAACTGGTTGGGCCACCCTTAGCAGCAATAACTGCAATCAAGCGTTTGCGATAACTTGCAACGAGTCTTTTACAGCGCTCTGGAGGAATTTTGGCCCACTCATCTTTGCAGAATTGTTGTAACTCAGCTTTATTTGAGGGTTTTCTAGCATGAACAGCCTATTTAAGGTCATGCCACAACATCTCAATAGGATTCAGGTCAGGACGTTGACTAGGCCACTCCAAAGTCTTCATTTTGTTTTTCTTCAGCCATTCAGAGGTGGATTTGCTGGTGTGTTTTGGGTCATTGTCCTGCTGCAGCACCCAAGATCGCTTCAGCTTGAGTTGACGAACAGATGGCCGGACATTCTCCTTCAGGATTTTTTGGTAGACAGTAGAATTCATGGTTCCATCTATCACAGCAAGCCTTCCAGGTCCTGAAGCAGCAAAACAACCCCAGACCATCACACTACCACCACCATATTTTACTGTTGGTATGATGTTCTTTTTCTGAAATGCTGTGTTACGTTTACGCCAGATGTAACGGGACACGCACCTTCCAAAAAGTTCAACTTTTGTCTCGTCGGACCACAAGGTATTTTCCCAAAAGTCTTGACAATCATTGAGATGTTTTTTTAGCAAAATTGAGACGAGCCTTAATGTTCTTTTTGCTTAAAAGTGGTTTGCGCCTTGGAAATCTGCCATGCAGGCCGTTTTTGCCCAGTCTCTTTCTTATGGTGGAGTCGTGAACACCGACCTTAATTGAGGCAAGTGAGGCCTGCAGGTCTTTAGATGTTGTCCTGGGGTCTTTTGTGGCCTCTCGGATGAGTTGTCTCTGCGCTCTTGGGGTAATTTTGGTCGGCCGGCCACTCCTGGGAAGGTTCACCACTGTTCCATGTTTTTGCCATTTGTGGATAATGGCTCTCACTGTGGTTCACTGGAGTCCCAAAGCTTTAGAAATGGCTTTATAACCTTTACCAGACTGATAGATCTCAATTACTTTTGTTCTCATTTGTTCCTGAATTTCTTTGGATCTTGGCATGATGTCTAGCTTTTGAGGTGCTTTTGGTCTACTTCTCTGTGTCAGGTAGCTCCTATTTAAGTGATTTCTTGATTGAAACAGGTGTGGCAGTAATCAGGCCTGGGGGTGACTACAGAAATTGAACTCAGGTGTGATAAACCACAGTTAAGTTATTTTTTAACAAGGGGGGCAATTACTTTTTCACACAGGGCCATGCATGGTTGGATTTTTTTTCTCCCTAAATAATAAAACCCCTCATTTAAAAACTGCATTTTGTGTTTACTTGTGTTATCTTTGACTAATAGTCAAATGTGTTTGATGGTCAGAAACATTTTGTGTGACAAACATGCAAAAGAATAAGAAATCAGGAGGGGGGCAAATAGTTTTTCACACCACTGTATATATATATATACACACACACACACCAGGAGGAGGAGGATCAGATTCAGGATGGACCCAGGCCAAAATAATAAACAAAATGGTATTTATATTTAGTAGCTAGATTACCTGCAACAAAAAAAAACCACACACAAACAAAAATACAGTTACCTTCCCGGACTCTCTAAACCAAAAACAGTGAAATTATTTACAAATATATACAAAGACCAACCAAACCAAAGGGACAAAGCAATAATCAAAGTCAATGGGAGGCAAAAAGTCAAAACCAGAACATACAACCAAATATCAAAACGCCAAAATCACAACCTCTTTCCTCTTTCCCGCGTCTCTCTCCGGTTTATATATGGTCGCACTAGTCGATGACGTCACTCTCAGGGCGGAAGCGACCGTGTGGAAGGTCAGGAAGATGCCGATGTCAGAAAACGTGGAGTGGAGTCTGGAGCGGCGCGCGACCAGGACATGATACACACACGCGAGCGCAAAAGCATAATATTTGTATTATTTTAGCATTTTCATTAATTTATTTTTTACTCAGTAGCGAAATTAAATGTAAAATGTAGCGAATTACAATACTTCAAACAAAACGTACTTAAGTAAAAGTAAAATTACAGATTTTAAAAACTACTTTAAAAAGTAGAAATACACAAAAAAACTACTCAATTACAGTAACGCGAGTAAATGTAATTCGTTACTTTCCACCTCTGTTTGTAAGAAGGGGGTATAAACAGTAACTCGACTTGAATCAAGCCGCACCACTCCATGATTGACCATTTTCCGAACACCATACTCTTTTGTGTTACTTATTCCATGCATTTCCAGCTTAGTATTATTTAGCTGATATAGATTACACAATGCATGATGCAATACTTATCTGCTCTTTATTGCGTATATTGTAGCCATTGGAGAACTACTTTATCTAGACACTTGTACATTGTTCTGAGTGTATTTGTCAAACACTACAGCTAGTTTAAACAGCTGTCAAATATCACTGCCATCTTCAGAATAGCCCCGGATAAAATGATCCTGTGCAGTTCGCTTTGTGTGCAGCGCCATGTCCTTACAGTCAGTTAGCTCAAGAAACCAGGGAACTTTTACTGCCTTGCCCTATATACACAAAGTGCTGCATGGCTATAAACGTGCCAAGCGCAGGACACAGCTCTCGAGTGTTCTGTAAACATTTAAACAGTGTTTATTCAGATACACATCCTGGAAAAAAAAGAAACAGCGCTAGTAATTATAGGACTTCTTTAATATGCTTGAATACAATATTGCAAAAAAATTATTCATATATTTGTTGAAAACATATAGGATAAATGTATTCTAAAATGCAATATTTGGTATCAGAGAGTTATGGCATCAATGCAGTATTTTGAAGGCATTTTTAAGTGTAAGATGAAGTGTACTTAAAATGTACTTTTACAGATTTAAGAAAGTGATATCCATAATACAGATAGATAGATAGATAGATAGATAGATAGATAGATAGATAGATAGATAGTCTTGTGCAAAACACATGTTACAATAATATTAAAATGTGAAAGCAGTCAAAATAAATTGCAGAAAAATTTAATACAAGTCAAAAGGGCAAATCCCACCGATAAATACAGTAACTAAATAAATAAATAAATAAATAAATAACTCCATGGTTAGAAAGAGTTTCCATTTCCCTCCGACCAAAACAATACTGTATAAATGAGATGAATGTTGTAATATTCCTCTCTGCAGTGAAAACTGTTCCATGCCAAGAAAATAATAAAATAATGAAAAATCAAAGGGGTCATGAAAGGAGGCAGAGCACTCGGAGCCAGAGGAGGTTAGTACAGTTGCGTTGCTTGTTAGCACTGTGAGTCAGTGCTAGTAAACACTTCTTCGTTCCCATCGGACCTCACCTTAGGCCTCTTATCACACAAGGCAAGCGCATGCATTCAGCCAGCTTTCCCCCTACGTTAGCTTCAGGGTGAAAGACCTGAGTAATACATGCTATGCTATGCTAATTCTAGTAACAAGAGGCAAGAACAAAAACTCCCATTGGCAAGCTAACACCAAACCACCCACTTACTGTAGCAGGACTTACATTGTTGTAAAGCTGAAAATGACAGATGTGAATGGTATAGTAGATATGAAATGCATTACACAAAGACAAAGTGAATACACATTCAGAAATTACTGATGATGAATTGTACATGAACGTAACTTCTGTAACCCTTCTAATGAAAAAGGTTTTGTGTGCAACTAAACTTAAACTTTTTTCACTGTTCCAATTTGCTGCCGGTGACTCATGACTCATTATTTTTATAAACACTCAAATAACATATAATTTATTATATATACATATATTTCCATTCATCACGTGACAGCCCCATAAGCGTAATCAAGGCAAGTTTGAGTCGGAAAGAAAATAAATGTCACTAAAGTTTTTTTATTTGTCTATCACACTTTTATTTGTCTATCACTAAACATACTATATAATAAAATAATCCAAGCCTACAATTACAAAGAACTTATAGTTTGTTAATTTTTACTCAAATTTTCTGTTTGCTGGTATAATAATTGTTTTACCTTGGCGGAGGTGAGGTGTGTTAATTGTAGATTAAAGACGCAGGTAAATAATGAATTAATGTTTTATTAAAATTTTTTTATAACATTATATTTTTGTCTTGTCTGTTGTGTGATCTGCATTTGCGTAAGCAGTCGATGTTAGGGAAGTAACATGTAACATTTTAAATACATTTGGCTTAAATTAACAAAATGAATGAAATGACTCGAAAAAAGATTTGTTCAATTTGTTGAACGAGACTCAAAGATCTGAGTCGGTAAAATGATCCGAACTTCCCATCATTAATTCACATTACCACAACACAGATGCTGACTGATATATCCTTCGTATGACGTGAATTTAAAATCATACAAAAATATTTGAACACCATTGTGACTCAATCAATGCACACATCATCCTCTCATAGTTTGTAATATGTTTTGTATCTTTTGCAAAAGCTTGTCTATCTCAGAACTGTCCGAATGGATTTGTCATGTTTTGAACTATTAATAAAGTTTGGAATACAGTATACTGGACAGCTTGCGTTGTGGACTGCACCAGGTTTACATAAGGCTATAAGAGTGTTTGTGTGGGTCGGAGGTTGTCCGTTTTCTGCTTTATCTGTTGACTGCTAGATAACTCATCAAGATGTCAGGCGTCCTAAGGCTGCAACGTCCTGCCAACCCACAGCATCCAGTTTATTTCCTAATCAGATTGAGCACAGCTGCTTCTCGATAATGTTCACCGTATTTATTAGCAGTTTTGTTTCCATGTCCTGCTGTTATGTGCAGCGTTCTGAAAAGGCAATCATGTTCCAGGTCAAACTGACCAGATTCATACACACGGAGTACTTCATAAAAAAATGTAGGTATGTTTTTCCCGGAATAAACTCCGGATTCACTGCGACCCACACCAGGGTAAACAGTTCCTGAAGATATACCCGTAGTGATTACAGGTGTCAATATCTAATATACTGTATGTCTAATAATTATTGCATAATGAATTCATTAAAATTTTTAGTAAGAATTAATATCTAACAAAATAAAAAAATGGTCAGTTGGCAATATTTCTTAGTTTTTTTATGACTTCTGTGCTTTTTCCTCTATGCCTAAAGCTCTATAATAATCACTCATTTTCTATACCACTTCATCCTGTATTTAGGGTTCCTGTAGCCTATCCCAGGAAACTTAGGGCACGAGGCGAGGTACACCCTGGACAGGATGCCAATTTATTGCAGGGCACACACACACTCATTTACACACTATAGGCAATTTGGGAACGACAATTAACCTAATCTGCATGCATTTGGCCTGTGGGAGGAAACCGGAGTACCCGGAGGAAACCCACCAAGCACAGGGAGAACATGCAAATTTCATCAACACAGAGAGGGGAATTGAACCTGACTGGGAATCAAACCCGGACCTTGAAGGTGCAAGGCAACAGTGCTAATCACTACACCACTGTGCTGCAACTATGATAATCTGTAGATATAAAAATAAGTCCATAAAAAAAAAACATACAGTATGAACAGATGTGAGCTGCTGTGTGGGTGATTTTTGCAGTCACTGTTAAATCCATGTGTCTGTACAGTAGAATAGACTGTATTTGTGATGTTAATTCAGCAAATTTACATTTTGTATCTAATTAAGGTGGTTCTAGTCTTGACATCATTGAGGTCTGTGTTTACTTTAGGACAGAAAGATTCACTTTCCAGCAATACTGACTTCTCTAATTAGAAGATATCTAAATAATAGTTATAACTATTGACTATTTACCAAGCGTTGCACACCAGTTGTACAGTTGTATTATGCAGCTGTCAGGTTGGCAGGCGAAGGTAGATGTACTGTAAGTGCAAATTATGATAAAAAAAAAAAAAAAAAAAAAACAATACAGGGCCGCATGGTGGCTTAGGGGTTAGCACTGTTGCCTTGCACCTCCAGGTTCCAGGTTTGGTTCCCAAACTCAGGGTTTGTGTGCATGGAGTTTGCATGTTCTCTCCATGCTTGGTGGGTTTCCTCCGGGCACTCCGGTTTCCTTCCACAGTCCAAACACATGCAGATTTGGTTTTGTGTGTGTTTGTGTGTGTGTGTGTGTGTGTGTGTGTGTGTGTGTGTGTGTGTGTGTGTGTGTGTGTGTGTGTGTGTGTGTGATGGAATAAGTCTCCTCGGTTTGGCTCAAGGCCCTCCACGACTCTATACAGTGTGAGTGAGTTAAACAAAACAACCTACTGTAAACATGAACTAAAAGTAATCTCATGGCAAAAACATACACTGAGTACACTTACTACAGAGGAAATGACTTAGAAGTAAGAAATAGCGGTGCTTAAATAAGGCATAAAAAGACACATGTGACCATGACTGAAAGATGCAGAAACATTCAGTGCAAAACATGATTTCGTCTGGAATCTAGTTTAGTAAACATACAGAATAATACCCACATTAGAAATTGCTGTAAACAGCCAGAGTTTTGTACTCAAGTACAAGTACTGTTACTTCAGTGAAATTTTACTTAAGTACAAGTAAAGTTACCATTATAAAAATCTACTCAAGTAAAAGTAAAAAGTAGCTCATTAAAAAATTTACTCAGAGTAAAAGTTACCGAGTTACTTTTTTATTTTTATTTTTTTTACAGCGCGGGTGGGGTGAGGCATTCTAGCATAGTTAAAAAAAAGATGAGCAGATATAAATCTCAAACTAGTTGTTTTTAACTGAAGGAACACCTTTGCATAATAAAACTGTTGTCTTTGTTGTGCTTGAAAATCAAAGTGGTCACTTAAATATGGTGTTACGTCCCAGTCTAGGGCCATACAGCAAAATAATGGTTCAGGGTTCTATTTTAAACTGTATGGAAATGGTGGTATATGGCAGAAAGAACTAGATCCAATCATTAACTGATGAAATAATGAGGTTTGTATATACAAACACACACACACACACACACACACACACACACATACACACACACACACACACCAGGAGGAGGAGGATCAGATTCAGGATGGACCCAGGCCAAAATAATAAACAAAATGGTATTTATATTGTAGCGTTTTTCGACGCTAGCAGGGATCTTGGAGGACGAGTGAGCTTACTTGCTCCCCAATGCAAATGGCTGGGGAGTAGTTTATTAACTCTCAGCACAAGCACACATACACAGGTCAAGCACACACACATAAACGCACCCAACTTGGCCGGAAAAACGCTACAATATTTAGTAGCTAGATTATCTGCAAAAAAAAAAAACACACAAACAAAAATACAGGTACCTTCCCGGACTCCCTAAACCAAACACAGTGAAATTATCTACAAATATATACAAAGACCAACCAAACCAAAGGGACAAAGCAATAATCAAAGTCAAAACCAGAATACACAACCAAATATCAAAACGCCAAAATCACAACCTCTTTCCCGCGTCTCTCTCTGGTTTATACAGTATATGGTCGCGCTAGTCGATGACGTCACTCTCAGGGCGGAAGCGACCGTGTGGAAGGTCAGGTACTGTAGCTGCCGATGTGGGGACAGTCAGAAAACCTGGAGTGGAGTCTGGAGCGGCGCGCGACCAGGACATGATACGCGAGCGCAAAAGCTTAATATTTGTATTATTTTAGCATTTTCATTATTTTAGCATTTGCCAACTGTGTCTCTCTATGTCACCATGGAGTGGAGCTTGGTTTTTGTTTGAGATGATTCCTGATATGCTATAAGCTCTTTTGCAAAGGTAAGGCTTTAAACACTGTTGCAATGAAATCATTTCTTTGTAGTTTTCTAATACTTGCTTGATACTACAGTATATCTTTTCATCAATTCCTAAACCTGCAACATAGACAAATAAATATTTTCGCTGCCATTGTACTTTTAAATTTGGATAAGCTTGTTCTATTTCATACATGCACTATAGGAGATAAAAGTATTTGGACAAACCTGCAATGACATTGTATACAAATACAAATACAAATACTATCTACCCCCTTTTTCAGTGACAACAGCTTCCACTCTTCATGCAAGGCTGTCCCATTCAGCCGTAGTTCATCCCAAAGGTGCTCGATGGGGTTGAGGTCAGGCTCTTTGCGGGCCAGTCAAGTTCTTCCACACTGAATTAATCAAACCATATCTTTATACTGTAGACTCTTGCTTACTAGTCATGTTAGAATTGAAAAGGGCCTACCCCAAACTGTTGCCTCAAGCATAGCATTGTCCAAGATGTCTTGGTACTGTACTGTATGCTGAAAAATTATGATTGCCATCCACTGTGGATAAGAGGCCTGATTGAAACACCTGAATTCTGTAATTAACAGGTTTGGCCAAATACTGTATATATAGTGTACCTATACTTTGAGTGTAGGTTTTTCTTTACAAATGGTCTGGCTTTTTTACAGTGAGTATGTTGACTGTATTTTGCATCTATTTCATATCGTTAAAAAGTTTGGTGATAGAATATTTGTGTTCCTAATTAAGAATAATTTGTACAATGTAAGAAGAATTTGTGTTCAAAAGTTTAGTGTGGGTGGTTTGTATTGTAATTTTCTTAAACACTAATTTTGAATGTACATAATTTTTTGTTAGGTGGTTTTTTTGGACTAAATCCTGAAAAGGACAGCCAGGGAGGACGAGTCCTGTCGAAGCAGACAGGGAACTTCTTTGTTGCCGGTCCACTTGTGATGCACTTTGAGTGCTGTTTTGTGTGAACCCCATCATTTACTCACACCACATGCTTTTAGTGTGTTAGTTGAATACTGAAATTTGGAATTTTATTCAATGTAATTCTTATATTTATTGACTTTGCTTCCCCCTGCCACTAATTTGGGCATAGTTTGTGGTTATTTGTGTTTGCTGTTAGTCAGGTGTTTATCATTTAATACGTGCAATAGATGTAGTGTGTTAGTCACAAAAGGTTTTCAGATGTCCCATTCGAAATGCCTTTTTTCCTTCTTTTTTATTCATGGTAAATTTATACGTGTTCATTCACTTGATTTTTTTACTGGCACTACTGTAATTTTATAAATATTATGTGTGATATCCCACTTAGGAAGAAGACAAATAAACATTATTTAACTGGTAATTCTTATAATAGCATTTTACTGTTAATGTAGAAAATAACATTCATTCCTTACAGTATTTGCAACAACAGTAAACATCTGTTAACTTAACAGTTACCTGCTGGCAACCACGTATACAAAAATATAAAAAGTTTATATTTATAAATATAAACAGAATAAATCATTTATGTGATATGTAAAAGGCAAGTCCACATACTGTATACTTTGATTTACCAGTTATTAACAGAATTTAATCATACAAAAATTGATAGTAGAAATTACACTGTTTAATAATAAAAGTCTGGGCAAATCATGTGACAAGAACTCACACGAACTAAACAGCTACTGTATGATGCCATTTAAAAAAAAACACTTAGTTAGTAATCAGAAGTAAAGACTGTAATGTGCTAGGTAGCATAAAGTTTTGACTTTGAAGCAATGATTTGAGGTTGTTTCAGGTCTAGGCTCAGCAATATCATTATTATGAAGTCAGCTGACAAATATATTTGTGTCGAATGACCAGGTAATATTCTAGAGAGGATTGTGATTTGACTCTTCTGTAACCAAAACAAAATGTTAGCTCAAAATAACTGCAATGAAATTAAATGATTTTGTGATGTTGCAAAAAGAGGTTGTGGTGTTTCATAAGGTAATCGAGACAGAACCACGGTGAATGAATGCTTTAAATATGAAAACCTGTCAGATAAAGATGGAAGGAAGAAGGGAAGCCAGTTTTACTGGATTAAGAATATAGAATTTATTGCAGGCCAGCTATTTAATGGGCGGTCAGTGTGTGTGGCCTCATATACTGTACAGTAGATATTATTATTGTATTTGTCCATACTGTGTGCAAAGTGTCAGTTACTGGATATAAATTTCTTATTTATAAAACTGTTATATAAAAGTAATATTTCACTCACAATCATGCTGTTATACTGACACAGCTCTTATACTGTACCTTCTTCACGTTCTTGCTTGCAGATACTGATTTGCTATAATATAAAATCTTGGCAGCCTTAATGCATTTGACACTAGCCCAGTCCGGCATTAACTGCACGATATTCCACCATAAGTCACGTTCTGCTAGATGGTGGACTGTGGGCATGAAGGTGAGACATAGGCGCAGGGAGGATGCGGTGAAACAATGCAAGTCTTTAATAACAAAACCAAACAAACAACGGAAGTTGGCTAAAAACATGGAGCATACTATAACGAGAACTCAAATACACTTAAACATACACAGACTAGGGATTACAAACACTGATACAATACAGACTGGACAAGACAAGACATACTAAACAGACTAGCAGACTAAACACTAAGGACTATGCATGTAAGGGATAAACAAACACCAGACAGGCTTGGCTAGGTCTACTAGCTGTTACGCCCATTGGCTGCTAAGCTACCTACTGTAGTAGCCAAACAGACCAATTGCTAAACAGGCTAGTAGCCTGAGACCCAAGGGATGAACAGACCAGGTACACAGCAGACTAGGTATGAAACAGACTAAGAACTCTAAAGGTTAGTTGCTAAACGGGTTAGTACCTACACAGACTAAGAGCTAATCAGACGATGAGACTAGACAGACTCGAAGACTAGACAGAATAAGATCTAAACATGTTAGTAGTGCCCTCATTAGTATTTATACAGACTAATAACTAAACATGCAATGGGGGTAACTTACACATGAGGGTAAACACAAAAGGCTAATTCTCCTAGAGGCTAATCCTGCTAGGAGACACAGAGACAAAGACATCTTAATAGAAACAAACTTAACTTAAAGCTCCATAAACAAAAAGACCAACTATCATCAAAAACAAACTAAAACAAAACCCACAGAACAGAAATTAAGGCTCGACCCAGTTTCCCAGAACAAATAGGTATTTATAACTGAGCTAATGAGCTTCCTCAGTTCAGGTGAGCATCCGCGGCACCTGACTGAGGTGCCTTCTGGGAAACAGAGTCTACGAACAAAAACTACAACACAAACATAGTGCCCTCTAGTGGGCAACCCTCACACCATATTCTTTTCCTGAGACAAAATGTGCCTTTTGCCACACATTATCATTAAATATTTTTAAACTAATTCAGTATTACAGGATACAAATACAATACAATGTACACTAATGAAATCGGCAATGTTATTTTAGCTGTTTCATTCTTTGGATGTAAATCTTTAACGTATTGTAACACGTTCAGTACTGTCAGAACATGCATCATCTGAGCAAAAAGCAAGATCTCAGTGACTTTCCTTTCTGCTGCTCCATCATGCTGTCTTTCTTTTTCTTTTGACCATTTGTCTTTCTCTGTATGTGTTGGTTCTGTCACAGTTGAATAAAACATTGCAGTAGTATCACTCACCCTCTCTCACTCTCTTTCTTCTTTGCTCTAATTCTGTCCCTTGCACATTCACACTAAACCACATTTTTTATTTTATTCCAACTATATTTCCATGAATCCTTTCTGCAGGTATTCAATTTTCAAATTATTATTGTGCATTGTGTGGCTTGAAACAAAAGAAGCACTGAGCAAGCCAAATCATTCAAATGATATTCCAATTACATTATGATTTTGAATATATTGTTTGTGTTTTTGTTATATATTTTTTTCTATATGCAAATTATGCATTCTGTCTTTTTTTCTATTTAAGGTTACATATCACGGAACTGCACAGTAAACGGCTGGAGTGACCTGTACCCAACATATGAGAATGCTTGTATATTACCCACAGTGGAAGGAACTGAGGTAAAGAAAAAAATCCTCATAAATTTTTTATGATCATGGTGCAAATACAAAATAGCGCACATCATAGATCACCACAAGAAGTAACATGGCAAAGAGTATTGCGCTTAAAAGAGATATATATTATGTAAGGAAACACCCTGGCGTTAGCAATTAATGAGTGGAGCGGGAGTACTGCTAACATCACAAAGTTTTTGAGTGAATTGACATTTGGTTGATCTTTGACTATAATTCTTTGTTTCTACTTTCTTGTTTCTCCATCATCTACTGAGAAAAACACATTGTTAGATGCGCTTGTTAGAAGCGTTGCCAAGTTTGTTTGTTTCCTTGTATTCACGTCTCTCGCTTCTCGATTCGGATTGTCGCTTCACTGCTTGATTTCCTGGTTTCTGATCTCGTGCTACTATTTTTGTCCACGGTTTTCGTTTTACGTTTATTTGAACTGTCGCTCCGCTGCTTGACTTCCCGGTTACCGATTTAACGTTTCCTCTTTTTCAATTCAATTCAATTCAATTCAATTTTATTTATATAGCGCTTTTAACAATGGTCATTGTCTCAAAGCAGCTTCACAAAAATGAAAGAAATTTTACAAAAATAAATAAATAAATAAATAAAAATAAATTAATTAATTAAAAAAATTAAATTAAATTAAAAAAATTATAATTATTATTATAGAAAAGAAAATAATTGGAAGTGTGTATGTGTGAGAAAAATGTGCAGTTAATAATAATGAGACGAATGAATGAAATTTCTCTGATGAGCAAGCCAAGGGTGACGGCGACGGTGGCAAGGAAAAACTCCCTGAGATGGCATTAGGAAGAAACCTTGAGAGGAACCAGACTCAACAGGGAACCCATCCTCATTTGGGCGATAACAGATAGAAATGATATAACATCTTGTGTGTTGTGCAGGTGAAAATTCAATATGACAGAAATTATTTAAATTGACATGAAGACCAGCAGTTCAGCATAGGGACGAGTCGGTAGGTGCAGAGGGCAGATGAGGTCTGGATCACTGGAAGCACAGGAGCAGCATGTGTAGCTCCAACCATCATAAAGCTGAATCCAGCTGGAGCTGGTCCTTCTCTGGATGCCTCAGGAACCTCGCAGGGTCGGCCTTTGTCTACTGAAGCTGGCAAAATCTCCCGATGCCTCGGGATGGGTAGAGAAATACAGAACAGATGGGGAGAATTAGCGTAGTTGCCATTCGGTATAGGTGTACTGGAGTATGAGATTATGGGATGAGTTATGTGTATGCCAGATTAAAAAGATGCGTCTTGAGTCTACTTTTGAACTGAGAAACCGTGTCTGCTCCCCGAACACTGTCTGGAAGGCTATTCCAAAGCTTTGGACCTAAATATGAAAAAGCCCTACCCCGTTTTGTAGATTTTGAAATTCTGGGAACTACCAGAACTTTACCAGAGCTTTGTGATCTTAAGGCGCGTGGTGGATTGTAGCGTATCAGAAGACTGGTTAGGTATGTGGGAGCTAAACCATTTAAGGCCTTGTATGTAAGTAATACTATTTTGTAATTTATTCTAAACTGAACAGGTAGCCAGTGCAGGGATGATAATATTGGGGTTATATGATCATATTTTCTGGATCTAGTGAGAACCCTGGCGGCTGCATTTTGGATTAACTGAAGCTTGTTTATTGAGGATGCAGGACAACCACCTAGTAATGCATTACAATAGTCCAGTCTGGAGGTCATGAATGCATGAACTAGTTTTTCTGCATCAGATACGGATAAGATGTTCCTAAGTTTAGCAATATTTCGAAGATGGAAAAAGGCTGTTTTTGTGATATTTGAAATGTGATTTTCAAAGGACAAGTTACTGTCTAATATTACGCCCAGGTCTTTTACTGCTGAGCTGGTAGTAACAGTACATCCTTCTAAGCGCAGGCTGAATTGTGAAAGCTGTTGTGTGCTGGTTTTTGGGCCAATAAGTAATATCTCTGTCTTATCTGAATTTAATAAAAGAAAGTTATTGGTCATCCAATCTCTTATGTCCTGGACACACTCAGTTAATCTAGACAACTTAGGTATTTCGTCTGGTTTAGTTGAGATATATAATTGGGTATCATCAGCATAACAATGGAAACTAATCCCATGTCTTCTAATGATGTTACCCAAGGGAAGCATGTATATTGAGAACAACAGAGGTCCTAAAACTGACCCTTGTGGGACCCCATATTTCACTGGCATTACACCAGACGGTTCTCCATTTAGATCTACAAAATGGTAGCGATCAGACAGGTAAGATCTAAACCATTTTAACGCCTGTCCCTGAATACCTATATAATTTTGTAAGCGATCTATGAGAATATTATGATCTATTGTGTCGAATGCAGCACTAAGATCGAGCAGGACTAGCAATGAGATGCAGCCTTGGTCTGAAGCTAAAAACAAGTCGTTTGTAATCTTAACTAGTGCAGTTTCTGTGCTATGATGGGGCCTGAAACCTGACTGAAATTCTTCAAGGATGGTGTTATCCTGCAAGAATGTGCATATTTGAGCTGATACTACTTTTTCTAGTATTTTTTATATGAACGGAAGGTTTGAAATCAGTCTGTAATTTGTTATTTCATTCGCATCCAAATTAGATTTTTTAAGAAGCGGCTTAATAACTGCTAACTTGAAAGGTTTAGGGACGTGACCTAGATGTAATGAAGAATTAATAATGTTTAGAAGTGGCTCTCCAACCGTAAGCATCACTTCTATTAAAAATCTGGTTGGGATTGGGTCTAACAGGCACGTTGTTGATTTAGCCGAGGTGATAAGTTTATACAGCTCTTCCTGTCCTATACCTGTAAAGCACTAAAAATCTAAATGTGAAACTATAGGCTGAACTGGATCATGAGATACTATTAGAGGTTGAACCTCCATTATTTTCTTCCTGATATTATTGATTTTTTCATTAAAGAAGTCCATAAAGTCTTCACTTCTAAACTGTGATGGGATACTCTCTGCAGGCATCTTAGGTTTTGTTAGGCGAGCCACTGTACTAAATAAGAACCTGGGATTGTTTTGGTTTCTTGCTATCAGTTGGCTAAGATGCTCAGTCCTAGCAGTTTTTAGAGCCTGTCTATAGCTGCACATACTGTCTTTATACGCAATTCGAAAAACTTCTAATTTAGTTTTCCTCCATTTTCGCTCGAGGTTACGGGTTGCTCTCTTTAGGGCGCGAGTATGACTGTTGTATCACGGTGCAAGTGTTTTATCTTTGACTTTTTTTAATCTGATGGGAGCAACAGTGTCTAATGTACTGGTAAGAATAGTGCCCATGCTGCTAGTCACTTCATCTAGATCATCTGCATTTAGGGGTCTAATAAGAAATTGGGACAGATCCGGCAGATTACTTGTGAATCTGTCTTTAGTAGTGGGATTCATATTTCTAACAGATTGATAACGTGGGGAGACACAGCTAATCTGTTCTACGGGTAGAGTATATATCAGGAGGGAGTGATCTGTGATATCATCACTTTGAGGTATGATCTCTATATTAGAGACATCTATACCATGGGATATAATTAAATCTAGCGTATGATGAAAGCGGTGAGTTGCTCCAATTATATTTTGTTTAACCCCAAAGGAATTTAGTAAATCCATAAATGTGAGTGCTAAAGCGTCGTTAGCATCATCTACATGAATGTTAAAGTCTCCTACTATCAACACTTTGTCAGAGTTAACCAATAGGACTGATAGCAGATGTCCAAATTCTTTAAGAAAATCGACATATGGCCCCGGGGGTCTGTACACGGTGGCCAGGGTAAAATATAGCAAGGGTTTATTACGTATTTCATTGAGTGCAACATTAATGATAAGCACTTCAAATGAATTAAACCTGGGCCTTATTTTCTGAGTAACAGAGAGTACACCATTGTAGATAGTGGCGACACCACCAAAGCGCCCAATTAGATGGGGCTCGTGCTTATAGAAATATCCTGACGGAGTAGACTCATTCAGACCAAAATATTCATTTGGTTTAAGCCAGGTTTCGGTGAGACAGAGTGCGTCAAGGCAATAATCTGAGATAATTTCATTAACAATAAGTGCGTTAGGCGCAAGGGATCTAATGTTGAGTAGTCCAAACTTTAGAGGTGGATTTTGACTACTTATTTTGCCTTTTTCTGGTTTTATGGTTATCAGATTGTTTCGGGCAAATTTAACAAATTGATTCTTTCTTTCTCACTATTCGGGGAACAGACACAGTTTCTATAGGACAAGCTATGTGTGTGCGTCTATCACTGTGGTGAGTTGTGATGTGGCTAATATGTTTGGAATCTAGAGTATGACTTACCGCCAGTCAGATGGTTCGTAGTGTCCTGGAGATGGTGTCAGAGAGGACCGCTGCTCCAGCTCTGCTAGGGTGTAGGCCATCAGTGTGATAGAGCCTAGGACGCTCCCAGAAAACATTCCAGTTATCAACAAAGGGTAATTTCTGTTGTCGACAGATTGTTGTCGTCGATTGTAACCATTCATTAAAGGCAAATAATCTACTGAACTTCTCGATTCCTCGCTGAAATGTGGGAAGCGGTCCAGATATGATGATCCTTGTCGTGGGTGATGTGCTGCGGACCTTCTCGACCAGGCTCCTGAAGTCCTTCTTTAGGATCTCCATCTGCCTCAGCCTGGTGTCGTTCGTGCCGGCATGAAGAACCACAGCTCCAATGTTCTTCCTCAGGGCAGCAGGCACCTGTGCAGCAACATCAAGAACACGTGCACCAGGTAAACAGCGTGTGTGCACCTTACCTTTAGCCGTGGTAGCACGCACGTGCCGGACGATGGAGTCTCCGATGACCAGCGTGTCGTGTGCTGTCTCGCGGAGAGGAGGGAAGCGGTTTCGGGTCGAGATGTCGAAGACGGGTGGTGGTGGAGGGGGAGAGGTCCTCGCCCGGGGCTTGGCGCTCTTCTTCCGCTGCTGCTGTATCCAGGGTCCGTGGTATCCTGGCGCCGGGGTGTAGGAAACCTGGGCGGGCTCCGTCCATGGTGCGTTGGACCTGGGCAGAGAAACACGCGGGGTTGAGGTTGTAGGAGAATTCTCTCGCTGAGAATTTACCTGGGACAGGTGAGCGTCGGTCCGCGACGATCCCAGCGTGGCTTTCCGCTGCTGTAGCCAGGCCAGCTTCACCTGTAGCTCGCGGATCAGCTTCTCTACGGCCTCCAGCTCCAAATCCACCGAGTGCAGCTCCAATGTCTCCTCAACTGCACTCAGAGGCAGAATCACAACCGACATGGTGTCTAAATACGGAAAATAATCGGTGTGAAGAAGCGTAAACAAACTTTACAAACAAACGTGATAGCCGGGCTAACGGGCTAGCGATGCTAATGCCGGCTAAAAGCGGTGTGCTGCAAAACAATTAAAACTTTAGTAAATATATTATAAGATACTTATCTGTTTTATGTACACTCTTCGTAAAGTTTAAGAATTGGTCAGTATGGCGGAGCTCGGAAAAAAGCAGCGTCTCAGCGTCCTCGTACAAGGGTTGCCGAGGTAGCCTTTTGACTACAGCTATCGTTTTGCGATTTGGTTTAAACACTACGCTACCTGATCCCGGGGTATTTGACCTTCGCTTCCGCATTCCGACCGCGCTCCTGTTTAACGTTGCTGTCATTCATCTGCGCCTGAATTCACCTCGTTCCGATCTGCTTTGTGACAGAATAATCCAGCCAGCGATATGAATCCAGCAGATTTTGACCGCATGAAATTGGCACTGGAGAGTCAAGCGCTTCTCGGAGCTCACCATCAGGAGCTGCTCAACACCAAGCAATCTCTCGCTGATGTCATGACTCAGCTCCAACGGCTCTCAACTCTCTCCGGCACAAAGTGGGGGCTCCTGCACGCAACGGGAACCACGACTCCCCGCCCCTCCCACCTATGAAGGAGATTCAGGCACCTGTTGCTCATTCCTCTTTCAATGCACGCTGATATAAGAGCTACAGTCCTCCACATTCTCCACCGAACGCTCCAAGGTCGCGTATGTGATAACTCTCCTCTCAGACCGGGCTCGGGAATGGAGCACTGCACTTTGGGAAGCTCATGACCCCTGCTGCTCCAACTATGAGCACTTCGCTAAAGAAATGAGGAGGGTGTTCGATCTCTCATGTCATAGCAGGGAGGCAGATCACAAGCTGTTAAAACTCCACCAAGGTTCACGCTCAGCCTATGACTACGCCATAGAGTTCCAGACCCTAGCTCTCTCCTGTGGGTGGAATGGTCGAGCCCTAAGTGACACCTTCTTCGAAGGACTGACTGAGACACTCCAGGATGCGCTAATCTCCCAAGAACTTCCCTCATCACTCCAAGATCTCATGGATCTAGCCGGCCGAGTGGATTCACGCCTCCGCCTTCAAAGTTCAGCCAGCCTCTCACCACCCAGAGACTTCCCACAACCTCCTTCCCCACGGACTAACCCTCAGGAGGGACCTAACCCGCATCTCCCCTGAAGAACGCCGCCACCGCCGAGAAGATGGTGCCTGCTTCTACTGTGGGAGATCTGATCATCAGCTCAAGAACTGTGCTATAAGGAGTGGGCATCCTCGAGTCCAGCTGGGGGGACTGGAAGGTGTGACTCCAGGAAGGTTCCCAGATCAACGCTATCTGCTTCCAATCTTCCTCATCCACGAACCTGAATCAATCAGTGCAGGCACTGATTGATTCAGGTTCAGATCGCAATCTGTTCAATGCAGCGTCAGCCAAGGCTCTAGGAATCCCCGCTCTACCCTTGGAGACCCACCTCAAGGTTCAGGCACTCAATGGCAGCCTGCTCCCATCTATCACCCACATAATTCCTCTCATCAGTCTAAGGGTCTCTGCAACCATTTAGATCATTATTTATCATGGAGGGATCACACACTACTGTCGTCCTAGGCCTGCCCTGGCTAACCCGTCACAACCCACAAATCGATTGGATCAGGAACACGATCATAGCTTGGAACCCGTCATGTGCCACTACCTGCTTGCGAGCTGCAGCCACATCCTGCCTCAGCATGTACCATGATCTCAAGGAGGTCTTCAGTAAATCTCGTGCTGTCTCTCTGCCTCCCCACCGACCGGATGACTGCGCCATCGACCTGCTCCCAGGCACCACGCCTCCCAAGGGCCGCCTATACTCTTTGTCACCCAGGGAACGTGAAGCTATGAATCATTACATCTCGGAGTCCCTCGCACCAGGGATCATTCGCCCTACCCCCTTCCCGGCAGGGGCCGCCATCTTCTTTGTGGGCAAGAAAGATGTTTCCCTTCGCCTGTGCATCGATTATAGGGGCCTAAATGAGATCAAGGTGAAGAACCGATACCCCCTTCCATTATCGGTGCCCGCCTTTGAACTCCTCCAGGAAGCAAAGGTTTTTACCAAACTGGGCCTACGCAACGCATACCACCTTGTCCGAATCCGAGAGGGCAATGAATGGAAGACTGCCTTTAACACCTGGTGGTCCCGTTTGGCCTGACCAATGCCCCGGCCGTCTTTCAGGCCCTCATCAATAACGTCCTCAGGGATTTCCTGAATTTATTTGTGTTTGTCTACCTGGATGATATTTTAATCTTCTCTCGAGACCTAGGGGAGCACCAACATCATGTTCGACAGGTGCTGCAACAACTCTTATAACACATTCCAAATTATTATGCAAATTGGATGTAAGTGTCATAAACATTAAATGTTTGGTTTTTAAATTAAACTCATGGATGGTGTTGTGCCTCAGAGCGCTTTGGATCACTGAAATGAATCTCAGACAGCAGTGATAATTACTTTGGCAGATAAGCCCAATTAAAGGAAAAGTACTGAAAAAGGTTGTTCCAGATTATTAAGCAGGCTACAGATTTCAAGCAATATGGGAAAGAAAAAGGATCTCTCTGCTGCCAAAAAGCATCAAATGCTGCAATACCTTGGACAAGGTATGAAAACATTAGATATTTCACGAAAACTTAAGCGTGATCATCATACTGTGAAGACATTTTTGGCTGATTCAGAGCACAGACGGGTTTGTGCAGATAAAGGCAGAATGAGGAAGGTGTCTGCCAGACAAATTCATCGGATTAAGAGAGCAGCTGCAAAAAAGTTCGTTTGTTTCCTCGTTTTCACGTCTCTCACTTCTCAATTCTGATTGTCGCTTTGCTGCTTGATTTCCCGGCTTCTGATCTCGCGTTACCTTATTTTTGAACACGTTTATCGTTTTATGTTTATTTGAACTATCTGCTTGATTTCCCGGTTACCGATAAAACATTTCCTCTTTTGACTAAGGGTCTCGTTTTGCAATTTGGTTTAAATGCTACGCTGCCTGTTCAGTATTTGACCATCGCTTCCGCATTCTGACCACGCTCCTGTTTAACGCTGCTGTCATTCATCTGCGCCTGGATTCACCTCGTTCCGCTCTGCTTCGTGACAATAGTATGTATGTATACTAGGTCTGCTCATTTGATGACAATAAATATTAAGAAAATATAAGCAAGTATTGCCTTAAATTAATGTTGGTTGGTAACAGTTTAACAGCAAAATATGGCAAATGCCATTTCTTGACTTTTACTCATTTTGGCTAATTATTTATCCTCTTGTTTTAAGCAAACAAAGTCAATGACCTGTAACGACGCAGGTCTCACGAGGGGCAGAACCGCGCAAAAATGCTTTGCACTGTTTGGAATGGGCAGATCCGCAGGCTGCTACCCCGTGGAGATCTAAACAGGCAGAGGCACAGCCATTTTATCCATGCTGTTGCAAAGTCGCAATCAGTGTGAAGATTCCACACCTGTCTTTATTTTAGAGTCTTGATACCTTGGCACTTCGTATCATAATTTAGGTAGCAGACAAAGCAAGACTAATAAAGAAAGAAAGAAAGAAAGAAAGAATGATAGACAGACAGATGAGCACGCTTAAGAGAGGGAGAGAGGCAAAGACTCAGCCTCTGTCTCACTAAAACACCGGCGAGAAAGAGAGTGCGTCACGCCACAGTTCAGCGTGCACTCTTTGTTATAGTGCAAAGCACATATTAAGAAACTCTCTCTCTCCAATAAATCCTCGATAAGGGAAAATGTCCCGAGAGGATATCATTTTTGTTTTAGTTTCCATAGCACCATTGGTTCTTATGTAGACGGCAGAGCTCTATTTTGTGTTTTCAGTTTTCTTTTGTTTCCTGTTAAGTTTATAATTAATAATCCCATGCTATCTCTAAACAGAAAGGTCTTCCTGTGCATATCATAAGCACTCTCTCAAACTCCTGTTTCATTCAGCCCCTCTGAAGTTCTGGGTTAGGGCTCTTACAAACATTAAAAGATCTTGTGGTGCGGCTCTACATACCGCACCAAGAACTACCGGGGTTATAAAATATGCAGTGAGTGACAAAAATGTGTTCAGTGGATTTTCGAAAAATTTTCATTTACACTCTGTTACTGCCACTGCAGACTCTCTAGCCCTATTAACCAGCAGGTATGCATGGCATAACATCTGTGATATGTTCTGTGACAAAAGTCAATCACTTTGAGATTTGAATGTTGTGTGAACCCAATATTAAACACTTAACTAATTTTGTGGGATACTGTAGTGCAACCACTGTGGTAAAGTGAGTTTGTAGTGCAACCTTCTGTTTCACCCCCTGTGTGGAAAGCAGGGTGAGAAACTGTTGTGTTTGAATTGTCTGGTCCACCTATTCCATTATTTTATGACATTAAGGGACCATAGAGGGACGCATGGTTGGTTGATGCACAATGTTTAACGGTGCATACCTGTACTATGATAAGGAGCTGTTATTAAATCCTGATTTGAAACTGAAGCTGGTAGACGAGGTTGAAGATGATGCGTTGTTCATAATGTTTGGGGAAAGCTTTTGCATTATTTGTAATGTTTATTATGATCATCCAACTTGTTTGTGATTAAAAGTTTTTTTCGCAACTGAACTCCAATTCTCTCTGTTTGACTCAGTGCTATATTTTCATAGAAACTCAGTCAACATATTATTGATACCAAATGGCATTCTTAAATAATCATAAAAGAAGTTGATTTATACAGTTCTTTGCAAAGTCACAATTCACTGATGTACCCAAAACAACTTTGATTCAATATTTTATTATCTGTGCTTATTACTACGCTTGTAAATCAAAGAAAACATGCACATAATATTGTCTAAAAATCAAATTGCTATAGTTCTTGCATATTTTGAAGCAATTTGGAGTTATCTTATTTTGCTGGCAAACTGTTCCAATGTGTGTCTTTTGGTGGATTTTTGGACTTTAGACTTGCAATCAAGTGTAATATCAAAACTAATGGTCATATGAAAATGACACAGAATGATGTAGGAACAAGACAGTGGCTGTCAGAATGTAGATTGAGCAAGTCTATCAGTTTTATCAGGCAATTACACAGAGTGAAACACTCCCTAGATTTTAGCAGAATTTCAGCTCATATTTTAAGTTCAGTTTGTTGAAGCGTTTGTAACAAATCATTAGCTGTGAAATATTGTGGGTGATGAACCTGAATATGGTGGATTATTAACTTGTTACTAACATGTTTCTGCACACACTGTTCAAGCAGAGTGCATATTATACATCATCCAAAATTAGTTTAAAAAAATTAATAAAAATAAAAATACAAAAATTAAAAATTAAACTCATATCGAATATCAGGACCAGACATCCTGAGCAGACCATTGGTGTATACAATATGTTTGGACGTTTGGAAGATGAAACAGTTCAATTTGGTGACTGATTTCTACACGCGGCGCGGTGGTGTAGTGGTTAGCACTGTCGCCTTGCACCTCCAGGGTCTGGGTTCGATTCCCCGGCCAGGCTCGATTCCCGTCTCTGTGTGCATGGAGTTTGCATGTTCTCCCCGTGCTTGGTGGGTTTTCTCCGGGTTATCCGGTTTCCTCCCACAGTCCAAAGATATGCAGGTTAGGCTAATTGGCGTTCCTAAATTGCCCGTGGTGTGTGAGTGTGTGTGTGCCCTGCGATGGATTGGCACCCTGTCCAGGGTGTACCTGTCCTAGTGCCCGAAGTCTCCTGGGATAGGCTCCAGGTCCCCCGCAACCCTGAACACAGGATTAAGCGGTATAGAAAATGAATGAATAAATGAATGAATGATTTCTACACTGATTATTATTGTCCTTGCAGGTACTGTACTGTATGCTCAAGCTTTAACATTTAACCTAGATTTATTGGTTTGAAATGAAGTTTATTCATCCTTGTAACAGAAAGTTCTGATAGGACTAGAGGCATTTCACGAGTGGTGATAGGGCATAATAACACTGAGACATTTAATTATATGTATCACTTCCTGTCACAGTATTTTTAACAATCATTAATTACACAAACAGTCAGTGAAAGTAGGTTGATACACCTTCATGATGCTCCTATATTAACACATCAAGACCCAACCAGATCACTGAAAGAGTAATGTCACTGGCTAGATCCTTTTTTTTTTCCAGCTTACCCTTTTTGATGTTTGCTGACAACAATCCCAGGAGGATTTCACTTATATATATTATATACACCTGGCTCAAAGAATGCCACTGAAGACAAACAGCCCAGTCCTAAAACCATTTTGTAACCTTCAAAGCTTTCACATGGGCCAGAGATGAAGAAATTGCAGACTCTTGGGGCAGCAGCATGTCCACCTAATAGGACCTTTGTCTCGCAGAGTTAAGAGGAAAATTAATCATGTGGGGACAGGACACACAGTTATACAGAAAGCCTATAAGTTTCCAAAATTGAAGACTTGGTGGTTCAACATACACATTTGTCATAGGCCAGTGGTGTATGGCATCTTCGAACATTCTCCTTCTAACCTTCATGAAATGGATGACTAGACCTACAGAGACATTTTGTGTAAAACTGTGAGTGACAGAGATTGTGAGTGTGTCCTGACTGCAAAGTTGTTGCATGTCATTTAAATGCCGGACTCCAAGAGCGAAATGGAAACAGACAGACGGAACAAGATTAATCATATAGATAAAGTCGTGCCAGCGGAGCTGTTTCCCCAACAGTCTTTTTCCTTTTCCGTTTCTTTTATTTTCCTTATCCAGGCACTCTATCAATAGGCCAGAATATGCAATCACATGCTAATGAAAGCTTAGAAACACTGCCTTGCATTAGAGCACTCATATAATAAGCTTCAAACACACACACACAAAATTCTCAAAGCCTTCATGCATTAATGAATACACAGACACACAAAATAACAGGAACATCAGGTCTCACAGTGAACGTGGTCCTAATGCAAACAGACCACTTCCTGTAGGCGGGAACACATTAAAGACTCTCAAACGAAGAATGTACAGTAGATTTAATTTGCACTTGTTAGGGGTTTTCCTTTTAGTAGATTGGAAGGGTTAAAACATTTTTTACAGCATTTATTAAGCAAAAAGGTGTGCAAAAAAAGTAAGATTTACCTTTGATGAAATAAAGTTTTTGGCCGTGAAAGAAATGCCGCTTTATCACTCTCATTTCTCTTTTTCAGACCTCATATTTTTCTACGTTCAGGCAGGCATACACCGTAGGTTACGCTACGTCTCTCATTTCCCTCATATCAGCCATCTTTGTATTTACAGCATTCAGGTATTGTTATTTATACGAAACACTGTATTGTGTTAATTCAACACTGAGAATTGTGCTGTGTACTTATCCTTTGAGAATATGATGTTATCATACTGTAGTTATAATAACCTGTGAAACTGAGCAATTTTGTGTTTGAAAACAGGAAATTCCATTGTACAAGGAATTACATCCACATCAACCTTTTTTCCTCCTTCATCCTGAGAGCTAGCGCAGTCTTTATAAAAGATGGTGTCCTCTTTACCGATGAAACCCAGGACCACTGTTTCATGTCTACAGTAAGGCTCCCAACTCTGAACATAACAACCTCTCACCACTGACCACTCCACGTGCTTACGATACACTGTTTAATGTTTTAGCTCACTGCTAACTGTTACTTGTTACTGTTCTGTTTACAAAAAAAGCTTTCAAGTAGTCCTATAGTAATCAGTGTTTATAGTTATATCTGCCTTTTTCTATGTACCTTTTCTCATTCTCTAGCCATCATGTAAGGCAGCAGTGGCCTTTTTCCAGTTTAGCATCTTGGCTAACTACTTCTGGCTCCTGGTGGAGGGCATGTACTTACAGACCCTGCTGGCTCTCACATTTGTCTCACAAAAAAAGTATTTGTGGTGGTACATCCTTATTGGCTGGGGTAAGCAAAATATAACAATAATTTAAAAATTTATTTATAAAAAATTATGCTGAATAGCTGCCATTTTTATTGTATTTTCCCTGAAGAGTGTGAAAGTTATTTAAGGAAGCCAAATGTGTATCTCTTTGATAAAATAGCATAAAACGTAGCATAATCTAGTATACTTGCTCATTTGCTTAATGGATGGTACAACTAAGGTTGCCAACTTTGTCTAAAAAAAACTCGACAAAACCCTCAGACTAAATTTGGGATTTGTTGTGTTTATTGTCAAGGCAACCAGTTCTGGAGAGCTTGTGCAGTGGTGTCTCTAGTAGAACTAGTAACTACTACCCTGTTATATACAGTATCTAAACTTATCAAACAGTAAATAATCACTGATACCATTTCAGAAAAAAGAAACCCAAAGCATAATGGTCCATAACTTACAGTCACAACAAAAGTCCTTAATAATACCAAATAGACTCAATAGTGACATTGTCACTGCTTGAGAGAACAAAAACCGAATGATGTTCTGTTTAGCCCCAAATGTGGCCCCAAATGTTCAATCTTTAATCTTTTTTCAGTTGTTCTAATGGCAAAATGCTAATTCTAGCTTTTAATAAATTATCCTGCCTAGTGATGGCTAACATAACAGCTACATAGCTGTCGGTTGAAAAGACCAACGACAATGTCAAATCAATTAGTGTTGCATTTTAGTGACTGGTATCAGCATGGAGCCATTCTAATTGCCCCCCACAGTGCATACAGGTTTCAGCTCGCTTGCTTAAACAAGTGTAGATGGGCAGGCCCCATGCGCACCAAAGGTACAGTAGACAGAAGTAATCCTGGCTTTGTTGCAACAGTTGTAGCAAGATACATTTGGTAAAGAATATATATGGTTAGACTGAATTACTGATGGAGACACCATCAATAGTGTCAATTTTCACCTCCATGATCCGGGTATGATTCCGTGCTTGGTAGGTTTCCATTGGATGCCCTCGTTTCCTCCCATGATCCAAAGACATGCAGATTGGCATTCCCAAAGTGCCCGTGGTGTTTGTGCGTGATTGGCATCCCATCCAGGGTGTACCCCACCTCCTGCCCTTAAGTCTCCTTTTTCCTTTATACGGAATAAAGCGGTATAGACAATGAGAGTGAGTAAGAAAATTATCAATCTTGTGCTCTGCTCAACAGCGACATCTGGTGGGGTCTGGCCCCATCTGGCCCTAAATTAGAGACAACACTGTGCTTGTGTTATATAGTTAGGCAATATAGATGTTTAAATATAGCTGTACGTAAAATCAGACATATAATAAAACGTGTATTAAAGTATGTGTTCTGGGAAATGCTATATATTTTCTGAGAGAGTTTGCTGAAAAAAAGGACACTCTTGAAAAAACCAGGACAGGTGGCAACCTTAGATACTACATATGAGCAAGTTCTTGCCCGTTCAGTTGTCTTGAATTGTTGTTCAAAGCAATCTTTAAGTGGATAATTCAGTGGAAACCGTAGTTATGGCAGTGCAAGCTTTTTGTATTGTTTATTGTTTGGGTTTGAATGATCGATCAGTGTGTTCAAATCCCAGCACTGTTAAGGTGTCATGGATGGGTCAGACTCTTTCCCTTCAGCTCATTTGTATCCTACATAAAGCAAATGAGCAAAGTGTCTTCTTATATACTGTGAACATTTAACTGTCATTTTAATTAACTGTGCTGTAAATTTGGTTGTTTGCAGTCAATTCTACATTACTTTTCTCACAACCCAATTCCCCAATAAATTATTGTAAAAATTTACAGCAGTTTTTAACAATATGTTAAGACAGTTAATGTAACACTTTTAGACATGCTGAATTAAAACATAATAAATATCACAGAATAGCATTCTAAGCAATATTTGGAAAGATTGTTCTTTTGTTCTTGTGCTCAGCTTTTGTTGTATATTTCAGGCCTTCCAACAATAGTCATGACTATTTGGGTTCTGGCTAGGAATTTCTATGATAACACAGGGTAAGTCCAGTTTGGTGTCTAAGAAGTTTTACAGGACAGAATCTGATGATCATTGTGAAAGCACACACAAGTCATACACTATATCATACATTAGCAAAATAGTATTGGCTAATCAGGATAAAGTGGTATAGAAGATGAATGAATGAATGAGTATTGGCTAATTGGTTACTTATTGGTCAAAATTGGTGACTGAAACACAACTCAGCTTTTAGCAAAATCTGCCTTACCTGCACTATCCCGTGATAAGTCTAAATAAGGGATTCAGTACCCCTCCTTTAATTCTATGTGTTTAAAAAGAAAGTAATACAAATAATATGATCATAGTGCCTTAGTTTAGGCAAATACAACCTCAGATGAACAACAAAATATACTGTAACTTTTTCTTTTTACACTGCAATTAATTATTACTCCCTTACTGCTTCGACATGATTTAAAACAGTAAACAGGTGCTGCTAATGTTAGCCCTTAATTAACTGACCAGCAGCAGGTGGAAGCAAAGACTGTGGCAGTTTGCTGGTCTGAAGCATACATGTGTGTTGTCAAGAGGGAAAGACATAAGGAATGGTTTTAGAGAAGCAATTCCTGCTGCACACCAATTGGGAAAGAGTTGTAAAACTATTTCCAAACAATTTGGAGTTCAAAGTTCTACAGTGATAAAGATTATTCACAAGTGAAAAGCATTTGCCAATCTTAACAGGATTGGATGTCCCAGCATATTCACCCCAAGGTCAGACTGTGTATTGCTCAGAGAAATAGAAAAGAAACAAGAGCTATTGTACATCTCAGATCTTACAAGCCTCACTAAGGCTGTTAAATGTTAAGTCCATGGCAGCACAATTAGAAGAAGACTGAACAAGTATGTTTTTTGGAAGGGTTTCAAGGAGAAACTTCTTCTTAAAAAGAAAACAATAGCATAACTGAGGTTCACAAAACCACATCTGAACAAAACACAAGGCTTCTGGAATAATGTTCTATGGACAGATAAGACCACACTAGAGTGCACAGCACCTTGTTTGGGGAACACCAAACATCATTTCAGCAGAAACACCTCATATCCACTGTCAAGCATTAACCTATTATTATTATTATTATTATTATTATTATTATTATTATTATTGTGCTCATTTTTGTTAAATAAATAATGGCACGGTTAAAATTTTTATACTGTATGTTGTTTGTTTGTCTGATAATGTATTTGCCCAGTACTAAGACCCACTATGATCAGATGATTTGTATTATGTTTTTAAATAAAAACACAAGGTTTGAGCATAACTGTATATTTTAGGGCTGCAAATTGTTCTGTTGTACACAGTTTCAGAATTAAATCCACACTGTGCTCACATTTCTAAATTTAAAAATGTCCTGCTCTGCATAAAAGGGGATTGCATTTAAATCTTAGAGGATTTCATGAGAAGTAAGAAAAGTTAGATACGGTAAAATGGTAAAAGGTCGAAAAAATATTTTTTAAGGGCAATGTCTAAATAAATGGTGCAATTAGCAACCAGATATGAATTGTGAAGTGTCTCCTCGTGAATGGCTCTGTGTTTGCTCCCATGGTGTGGTAATGTTAAAGGTGCTGGGATGACCTAGACATTGCCTACATCTGGTGGATTATAAGAGGACCAATAACAATATCTCTCCTGGTAAGTAAACTATTGACAGTACAGCATATGTAAAAAAAAATAAAAAATCATGCCTGCTTTAAAGATCATTATGCATACTGAAGTTTTGCAAACTGTTTACTTTCCCTGGTCCAGGTGAACTTCATCATTTTTATCAACGTGATCAGGATACTTGTAGAGAAGCTGAAGTCTCCTGGAGTTGGAGGCAGTGAAACCAGTCACTTTATGTAAGAGCTTAATTCTGTTATCACAACAAATAAATAAATCCTCCAGACTTTTGCTTTTATCTGAATGTAATTGGTATATTGGTGTAATCAAATATGATGTGACAACCCTGTTTTCCCATTTTAATACAAGATTTAAAACTTATATGCACAAACCATTTTCCTTCTACTTTTTTATAAATGCAATTTACAATTCAATATAACTGTGAGTTAGTTTCCATCTACCACCACCCATGTCTTTGCTCCCATATTCCAGTTTGGTAGTTTATGTAACAACCTCGACAGCAACCTCATTTCCATGGCATATTACCACCTCATGAAAAACGAACTTATCAAAGAATGGCACATAAGGGGTTATAAGGTCCTACATAGGGCAGCTCTGCAGGATACACTCACACTCTTGTCTATTTAATATGAAAATAATACTACACTGTATTTCATACTGATTTAAACACTACTGTAAGTAGATTTGTTGTGTCTACAGGAGGCTGGCAAAGTCGACCTTGTTCCTGATCCCGCTCTTTGGCATGCATTACATGGTGTTTGCCTTCCTCCCAGAGGGCACAGGGGAGGATGCTCGTCTCTACATTGAGCTTGGACTGGGCTCATTTCAGGTTGACAGACACTGTCCTCTTGTGATCACATGTGGTATTAGCACTTAGGGCTTGAACAGGTTGAATACCTGTATGGTGAACTGTGGTGAACTACAGTATGTTGATATTAGGATACATTGTTATAAAAGTATAATATTGTGTACATTCTATTTATTATCAATATTTTTGATATGTTTAATGTTTTGATGTTATTAATGTTTCTCTAATTTCAGGGTTTTGTTGTGGCTCTATTATATTGTTTTCTCAATGGAGAGGTAAGCCACAAAATGCAAACTGACTAAATGAAACTGGATTTAGGTTTAAAAGCTTTAATCAAAATGTAATTTTATACATTTTAGAATTTCATAAATCTCATCTGAAAGATGTATAGTATATCACAATGTGTGTTGTGACAAGATTTTTTTGTAGCTTGTGGGTAAATAACACTAATTCATTATTAAAAATATTACTGCAGTAATTAATTAGTGTTCATTTATTTTTACTAGCAGCACATTGGTATCACTATGAGGAATTAATGCAAATTTTATTATGCCTTTATTTTTCATAGTATGAAAATTTTATTAAATGCATTTCAAAGTCTGTTTAATGTCATGCACCTGTAAGAAGTAGATGTACACTACAGCTCAAAAGTTTAGGATCACTTTCTAACTTCAAGGTCGTTTTTTAATTTTTATTTCTGACTACATTGCTAAACATTGCTGAATGTGTCCAAAATATGCAATAATCTTCTTTAAACAGATAATGATGAGATGAGTCTGCTACTCATGATCTGTAAAGCCTACGTATATAACAGCTCTAATCTAAGATTTCTGAAGATGGTGACTCTAAATAAACTTCTCATCTGCAGTAGAGGTTAGTTTTGGTCTTGCCTTCCTGGAAAGGTCTTCATGAGAGCCAGTTTCATCATGGTGCTTAATGGGTTTTATCAATACTGTTCTTGCAAGACTTATTCCAGAAAGGATGACCTCCATATTTTAAAAAACATCAAACAGTTATTGTTGTTGTAATTGCCTAATTCCATATGTGACAAAGAAAATGAAGAAATTAACAAGTGATCCCAAACTTTTGAGCGGTAATGTGTGTCTCAAAAATAGAAGACATATATTTTGGAAATTATTTTGCAATTAATAATACAAACCGGATTCCAAAAAAGTTGGGACACTAAACAAATTGTGAATAAAAACTGAATGCAATGATGTGGAGATGGCAAATGTCAATATTTTATTCAGAATAGAACATAGATGACAGATCAAAAGTTTAATCTGAGAAAATGTATCATTTTAAAGGAAAAATATGTTGATTCCAAATTTCATGGTGTCAACAAATCCCAAAAAAGTTGGGACAAGTAGCAATAAGAGGCTGGAAAAAGTAAATTTGAGCATAACGAAGAGCTGGAAGACCAATTAACAGTAATTAGGTTAATTGGCAACATGATTGGGTATAAAAAGAGCTTCTCAGAGTGGCAGTGTCTCTCAGAAGCCAAGATGGGTAGAGGATCACCAATTCCCACAATGTTGCGCAGAACGAGTGGAGCAATATCAGAAAGGTGTTACCCAGCGAAAAATTGCAAAGACTTTGCAGTTATCATCATCAACTGTGCATAATATCATCCGAAGATTCAGAGAACCTGGAACAATCTCTGTGCGTAAGGGTCAAGGGCATAAAACCATACTGGATGCCCGTGATCTCCGGGCCCTTAAACGACACTGCACCACAAACAGGAATGCTACTGTAAAGGAAATCACAGAATGGGCTCAGGAATACTTCCAGAAACCATTGTCAGTGAACACAATCCACCGTGCCATCCGCCGTTGCCAGCTGAAACTCTACAGTGCAAAGAAGAAGCCATTTCTAAGCAAGATCCACAAGCACAGGCGTTTTCATTAGGCCAGGGATCATTTAAAATGGAGTGTGGCAAAATGGAAGACTGTTCTGTGGTCAGACGAGTCACAATTCGAAGTTCTTGTTGGAAATGTGGGACGCCATGTCATCCGGACCAAAGAGGACAAGGACAACCCAAGTTGTTATCAACGCTCAGTTCAGAAGCCTGCATCTCTGATGGTATGGGGTTGCATGAGTGCGTGTGGCATGGGCAGCTTGCATGTCTGGAAAGGCACCATCAATGCAGAAAAATATATTCAGGTTCTAGAACAACATCTAGTCATCTCTTTCAGGGAAGACCCTGCATTTTTTCAACAAGATAATGCCAGACCACATTCTGCATCAATCACAACATCATGGCTGCGTAGGAGAAGGATCCGGGTACTGAAATGGCCAGTCTGCAGTCCAGATCTTTCCCCTATAGAGAACATTTGGCGCATCATAAAGAGGAAGGTGCGACAAAGAAGGCCCAAGACGATTGAACAGTTAGAGGCCTGTATTAGACAAGAATGGGAGAGCATTCCTATTTCTAAACTTGAGAAACTGGTCTCCTCGGTCCCCAGACGTCTGGTGAGTGTTGTAAGAAGAAGGGGAGATGCCACACAGTGGTGAAAATGGCCTTGTCCCAACTTTTTTGGGATTTGTTGACACCAAAACATTTTGATTCACCATATTTTTCCCTTAAAATGATAAATTTTCTCAGTTTAAACCTTTGTTCCGTGATTTATGTTCTATTCTGAATAAAATATTGACATTTGCCATCTCCACATCATTGCATTCAGTTTTTTATTCACAATTTGTTTAGTGTCCCAACTTTTTTGGAATCCGGTTTGTTTAATGAAATTATAATATATATTATAATTATAATATATATATAATATATATTAATGAAAGGTAATAATTCCTAATAAAAATAAATTGTGTGTTTGTGCATGCGTGCGTGTTTGCGGTGTTAGGTGCAAGCGGAGCTGAAGAAGCGACTTTGGAAATGGCAGATGCAGGGTTATATGAGTTACAGTAAGCGGAGGCAAACACTGTCCACGGAGAGCAGCACCGTCACTCAGATTTCTGTTCTAGAAAAATCCAGCCCTAAGGAGCAGCCTTCAGCTGTGCTCAAAAACAACAGCTCACTGGTCTGAGGACATTGTCTCTTCCTGTCTCTCTTGTCTTTACAGGATTTCTTTATCCCTATAATAGTGTAATAACATTCATACCAAGAGTGTTAGTATTAAAGTTATAGTGCCATTTTATAAAAGTGTACAAATTATATTCATAGATTGGATTTAGTCATAATTTAGACTCAGAACCTAATTTGATGACATTTCACAATATAAGGGATCACATATAGACATTATTCCACTGATCTGTTAATGGCGAAGAAAAATGTTCTAGAACTGCAGATCAGGGCCCGGTTTCCTGAAATATTCTTATCGCTAAGTAGTTCTTAAGTTGTACCTTAACCCCTCTCTTAACGTTATGGCGCGATTCCCGAAACATTCATACTTTACAGTATATCTTAGGTAAGTCACACGTTCGTAAGGTTGGTCTGGACCAACCTTAACTCACTCTTAGCATTGTTTCAGCTCAAGACGCTAGTTGCCACCACTGTGCAGCAGTCTTTATGAATCAGCGGTGTATGCAAACATATTATGGCACGTTGTCAAAGTCGTATTAATGATAGAATATACACTGTAGGCCTGTTTAAGAATTTTATTTTATTTGCCGTGTGGTTCATGTAAATTTTTTCTTTAGGCAAAACTTGAACCCTTTTCATATTTTGCCTGAGGTGGCTATTTAAAAAAAGGTTTTGCCTTCCGAGGCAACAGATTATGGAGCTTCTTGCTCAGACCTGCGCTTGCCAGGCCAACGCGTCGTTCTTACGCTCTACGTCCTGATGTCCAGCTGCTTGCTGCTTTTTGTTTAAAATACATGTTTCATTGATCATCCATCATCCATGACTCAATGTACTTTTATTTTGACACATATTATTTTATGATAAAAATTTGATTTAGTTAAATGAGAAAATAAACTTGGGAGTTTCAAACCCCGCATCCATTAATTTTTGAAATAAAGTGATTGTAATGCTTAAAACCTCCACTCGGTCATCTCATCATATTCATTCCATAAGTGCGGTATGCATCCCCAACCACTGACATGCTTCTCCTAAGGTTGTATAGACCTACACATTAGAATATCTCTGTCAAAAGTTAACTAAAGAAAAAGTATAGAAGGCCGCAGCTGTTTGTCAATCAACTATGAATCAACTATGTTCATTTCACCGCCACTACAGGTTACATGAAAATATTAGTGACAGTTTGGTGATTTCATTAATCTATTTTGGCATGCTATTGATGAGTTAACCCATGTTGAAATAAACGTTATTGGAAGAATTTAGTGCAATGTTTAATTTGCATAGAAAGTGCCGTCTTTCTTAACGCTGTCATGAAAAAGGAGTGAAAAATCGATTCCTGAGCAACCCATGTCAGCTAATTCAGTACCTTCACTGTAGACAGCGCCTTGTAACGTCGGATGTAAGAGGCAGCGACTTAAGAAGACTCCTAAAGGACAGTTCGGGGAACACACTTAGAAAAGTAAACACCTTACGTAAGATATATCTTAAGAGTCTTCTTAGCACGGTAAGAGTGTTCGTTATCGGGAAACCGGGCCCTGCTCATTCTAATGTGCTCTCGTTTCTATAGTAAAAATAAATAAAAATCACAGTACTGTTTATGGTAAAAATACATAAAAATATGTCCAGTTTAATTGACATTTTCGGAAGGATTTTCTTCTGTCAGCATTTTGTACCCAGTCAGCGATAAAGTCGCAGCTGTATGTGCAATATGAGAGTCTTCTGAATGGACAGGTTTGCAGTTTCACACCATGATGACTAATGCTTATTCACTTCAAGTGAGATACAAGTAAAGGCTGGTAAAGGAAAATGATTCTTAAATGTAAGCATTAAAGGGACCCAATTTGTTTTGCAGACATTCCACAACATTGAGTGTACAAGAACAACTAAACACTTCAGCAAATATGTTTTTTTTTTGGAAAATATTTACATTTATGTTGGCAAGAGCAACTTCACTTTGCATCAGTCAGAATCAGACAGTAATGATTATTTTCCTGTGACTGCCTGCTCCCACACTGTTTTATCATTATACCTGATACAGTATGTGTATGGTGTATTGCATGGTGTAACGTAAGTGGGGAATATAGTGGTAAATTTCAACATTAGTAGATATTTAGTGTTCTAATTTAATGTTAATTTATTTGGTGTTCTCATATTTTGTTATCTAAGACTATAAAAACACTATAAATGTAGTATGGCCTTAAGCAGCTGTTTCATACTGGCATAATTATTTAATCACATTATTGTGAATTATGAGCAAAATGACAGACAGGACATAATATTCACATAAAAAATAGTACACATAATAATAATATTAATAATATTAATAATATTATTAATAATAATAATAAAGCACGGCGCGGTGGTGTAGTGGTTAGCACCGTCGCCTTGCACCTCCAGGGTCTGGGTTCGATTCCCCGGCCAGGCTCGATTCCCGTCTCTGTGTGCATGGAGTTTGCATGTTCTCCCCGTGCTTGGTGGGTTTCCTCCGGGTACTCCGGTTTCCTCCCACAGTCCAAAGATATGCAGGTTAGGCTAATTGGCGTTCCTAAATTGCCCGTAGTGTGTGATTGGGTGTGTGAGTGTGTGTATGTGTGTGTGCCCTGCGATGGATTGGCACCCTGTCCAGGGTGTACCCCGCCTAGTGCCCGAAGTCTCCTGGGATAGGCTCCAGGTCCCCCGCGACCCTGAACACAGGATTAAGCGGTATAGAAGATGAATGAATGAATGAATGAATAATAAAGCACATACCCTTTGACTATACTGTACATTGAAGAGTTGTCTGAATTCACAATCGCAGTGCATGACAAAATAATTCTTAAATATATAGTCCAGACTATGTGCTTTATTATTATTATTATTATTATTATTATAATGAAGTGAAGTTTACGTTTTCTCCCGTGCGCATCTAAACACATTCTATTCATAACTCTAGAGAGCACCAAACTGTCGACAATGAGATGACATAAATCAAAAACATCAAATTTAGGGTCCCCAGATTTGTAAAGATTATACTTACAGCATCATGCAAAGACAGACCAATCCACCATCTTAATCAAAACAATTCAACATGGCCAGTTTACATGTGCATTGATGATGTCAAACACAAAATCGCTAAGCTGAAAGATTTAAAGTTGGTGGAACTTTAAGGAGACAGTTACTGTGGGTTAAAATATACAGTAACTAAAGTTGTTCAGCTAACTTAAAAAGCGTCATTTCAACAAAGTTCTAAATACTCATCAAGGTCTATTCATTTGAACTAATTCTAATTATTTAAATTAACAGTACTCAATATGTTTAATTACGTTGAGCATTAGCATTTACAATGTATATGTGATCCCCTATACCGAAAAGTGACCCTTCATTTACATGTACAGATAGAATACTGCATGTTTTCTTGTTGCACAGAAGATAATTGGTCAGATTAATTTTCTTCAGTGATGTACATTGACTATCTGGCAAATACTATTTCTAAATGATTCCAGACATTTTCCCTTTTTGAATCTGTTGTGTGTTTATTTGTTGCTGAAAGAATCACCTCTAAGTTCTACTTCCTTACATCACTAATAATTAGTGTGCTAGATCCAGAGGCATGTTTTCAATTATTTTTTATAAATTGTGCACTTTAATTTATCTTTCAGTTAAAAACGTTCATTTGTTTGTCACATTGTTATAGTAATGTGTTATACTTTTAGCTGTTTTAGGCTTGTAGTTGACACATATGTATGAGCAGTTATGTGACATTAGTATGAGTGGTATTGCTTTAGAGCACTGGTCTTTTTACTGACACTGTGTCTGCTTTTCTTCACCTGAAATATATATATATATATATATATATATATATATATATATATATATATATATATATATATATATATATATATATATATATATATATATATTTTAATATACAAGTGATTTGTTTGTTTGTTTGTTTGTTTGTAGGCTGAGCTATACTTTTAGTATAATTGGGTCACATACTCATATGCTTTTGATGTGGGGCACAGCTTTTACATCAGATGCCCTTTCTGAGGGCTCAACCTATGGGGCTGTTTTTAATGTTTTTCCAATTTCCAAAGGCATTGGTTAACTATTAGAGTATATAGGTTTCTGAGACATGCATTATGGTTGCTCTGATTCACTCCATATGCTTTTTATCTTTAGATGTACTTTGAGCAAGCGCTGTTTTCTTTAATTAAGCCATGTGTGCAAATGTGTAAATAACTGGCAACTATAACTATAAAACAGTAAAATCAGGCATTTTATATTTTTACTTTGTTGCTATTGCTTGATTTATGTTTGCATTTACATTTTATTTTCTATGCACACAAAATGCAGAAATAGTCTAAAGTGGTCTGATGGTCCATGCATTGTACTGTATGACTGCTTTAAATGCGTTTTAGATGTATTGAAACTAAGTCTAGATCATTGTAAATACCACTGATGTTTATTTCAGTATTTGATCTAAAAAATATATTACTGTATTGTGAACCGCTTAAGTAATTTGAAGTAAATATTGCAGAGTGAACTGGTCCTATGTGTCCTGAGTGATAAAGATCTTTATTAGACAGTGATTAGACAGTGTCATTATTATTGAGCGTTTTTCAAGTTAAATAAAATACTATTTAATTTACATTTAGTCGTTATTGAATGAATATTGTTATATGGTCTTATGAAAGTAGTAGAAAACAACCAAGAATATATTTTCTGATCAACTTAAATAGCACAGTGTTAAATTTCTTAATGTGGAGCACTAAACTGTAAAAGTTGTTCTTTAATACTGTTTCCTAGACAATTCTAATAGTGGTAAATGTGTCTGTTAATAATATTATCAAAAAGTGTAAATATGTAAATATTGCTTATATGTCAGATGTTATTTTAATAGTATATTTTAACTATATACAACATACAGTACATATAACACAATGCAGTATTTCTTGTATATTAATTGTTTGTCTGTACGATTTTTGTGTGTATTACTGTTTGTGTTATTTCTTCTTATTATTTTATACAGCATCTTTATACAGTAATACCAGTTAGGCTAGTACAGTATACTGTATTTGGTGAGAAAGTGCACGTTTACAAAGGTATGAATTTTACTGCATTATAAAACAACATGTCAAGCCAATGCAAAAAAAGAAAGAAAAAGACACATTTTCAAGCAAGAAAATGCCAATAAATAAATAAATAATCAAACAAACAGAAAAATTGTGTTTCCGAAAAATATTAAATAGTGAATAGGCGGCGCGGTGGTGTAGTGGTTAGCACTGTCGCCTTGCACCTCCAGGGTCTGGGTTCGATTCCCCGGCCAGGCTCGATTCCCGTCTCTGTGTGCATGGAGTTGCATGTTGCATGCATGTTCTCCCCGTGCTTGGTGGGTTTCCTCCGGGTACTCCGGTTTCCTCCCACAGTCCAAAGATATGCAGGTTAGGCTAATTGGCGTTCCTAAATTGCCCGTAGTGTGTGATTGGGTGTGTGAGTGTGTTTATGTGTGTGTGCCCTGCGATGGATTGGCACCCTGTCCAGGGTGTACCCCGCCTAGTGCCCGAAGTCTCCTGGGATAGGCTCCAGGTCCCCCGCAACCCTAAACACAGGATTAAGCGGGTTAGAAAATGAATGAATGAATTAATGAATTAAATAGTGAGAAAAGTCAACACAGGCAAGAATCAAGTTGGATACTTAATAGTAGCTGCATTCAAGGATACAGTTACTAAATAGTTACTATTCACTTTGCCATCCTTTTTTTCCCCCAGACATTTTTAGTCACCTCTGGGTATAAATTTGATTAAATTTTTTAACAGTCGTAGTTCAACCACAGTACAGCATCAAAGTTTTCTTCTTCTTTTTTTCCATTGCATCCAATAGCTGCTCTGACAGCTTCGGATCATTATCCAGCTGAAAAATCCACTTTTGTCTCTTGGGGAGAAAATGATGGTTTCTGCCTTCAGAATAAATGTCTTTGTACACGTCTGAGTTCATGATTGGTCTTCATGGGCATGACTATAGAGAAATCCTAGCCCACATCACCATATTATATAGTTTCCATTTGTGCAGATTGATCAGAATTAAACCATCAGGGCTATGCAATTTCAATTAGATTTTTATACCTGTTCTGTGTCCGCACAGTTTGCAATCCACCAACACTTAAACTCAATCACTAAACCTAGCAATTAAGTGGCGATTAACAGATTAGTTGCATCAGCTGTGAGTAGAAAAATCACCAAACTGTGGACACTGACAAAGAAATTTTAACAGCCCTGTCCATGAATAAAAGGTTTTTGTTTTCTCAATAATATTTTCCTTTCCCCAGGTTTATTAATCCTGTTTCTTCCTGTTTTGTGCAATAGATGTACCTGTAATCCACAATGTTGTCTAAAATAATCCTTTTTTATTTGTTTTCTTCCAGTATTTCTATAGTTACAGTAAACAACGTACGTTGTTATATGTAAATACAAATGTTGTTATATGTAAATATATTTTCTATATGCTTAAATCAAAGCTAGCCCTATTACCCTTTGTTATAAAGTAAAGCTACTAGGTTTGATTTTGCTTTCTAATGCAGTGAAATTCATGCGTGTGTAAAATTTGTTTGTTATATTATTTGTTATACCTGAAAGTTGTCATTATATGATTGTATTCATCTTTTCCTACTAGTAACTTTGGTCTTAATGCTGAGATGAATTCTCTTTGCTACTTTCACCAACTTGCCTTAATGTACTACATTATGATTTTTTTTTATTATCTCCATGAACTACATTATAGTATTTTTAACCTCAGGCCATTAATAACTATATGCGTTACAATATTCTGAAAAGGAACCAAATGCAATTCTGCTCCATTGTCACTGGATGTATTTCTGCAGGGCTCATTTTATATGTTTTATTGTTGTTTTGATTGTTTGCTTGTTTGTTCATGCACATGGTATTTGAAAATGATCAATACAACTTTGACACTAAATGAAAAAAATTTATCATATTGTACATAGAATTACTAATCGAGGGAATTTGAAAAAAAAAACATTATATTTATATTAAATATATACATAATCTTTTTACAAACCCCCATAGAAAGAAATCACATGATATAATGTTGGGGCCTCCTCGATGGCTAATTCACATGTTTGGGTTATCCTATTCATATCGTTAAATATTATCAAAACTTGCCAACACCTGATATTCAGAAAAGCGTTGTGTTTGTATGTAAAACAGGCCTAGTATTTCTACACCTCCTCATTGGCCTTTTTTATAGAATCAAAGTTCTTAAGATAATTTTAAGACATACACTTGGAAATCTTTAATTTCAAGGCACAATAATCAGTAGAAGAATTAGCGATTTGTTTAGCTTTCATTGTAATCAATGTCATTGTAATTTCTGTACTCTGATAGACCTTTTGTTTTGTCAAGTTTGTTTATAATACCGCACACTTTTAGGCAATATACAGAGACATTTAATGTAATTTAAAAGTCATAATATACAAAAAGTCTACCACATCAGAAATAAAAGGACATTATACTGCAGATGTAACATAAAATGAAATTAAAAAGAAAAAAATAATCATAATAAGCAAGCTTTTCATCACTAAAGCAACACGAATATGGTTTCTGTCATGCATCCACTTTCAGTAATTATTATTCAGTCACTGCTGTCTTGAAATTTTACTGTATTAACTCGTTCTGTAGTTATTTATGTATTCCAACAACAGATACGCAGTGTTTTACTGTACTGTAGGTCATGCTTATGTGTGCAGTGTTGTTAATGTTAAATTAAAATCGAAAGGAAAAAAGAAGAAATTATGCCATTTATCACTGATGATATGGAATTTTCAATATTGCCTCTTATGTTCTATTATTAACTTTGCGAGTTTAAACAGGCTGGTATTGTTGAATATGAAAATGGATTTGAAATGTCTTCACACATAATACTGTTTTCATAAAATCAGCATATAGTGTCATCACTTTGTGATGCTAATTCAATCCAGTGAAATACTAATGTGAGAGTACAGCACGTTTAAGTGTGTGGGTGACTTCCTGCAATTATCAGGAAGTCAGGATTTTACAGTGAAATGGTAAGTTATTCTCAGAATAATTTAAGCAATCTCATGCCAACAATGATGTTCATCAGTGCTACAAACAGGACCCTTTTCAGACATTCAATGTGACAGCTTCATTTTCAGCTAACACATGTTGTTAAACATTGACAATCCAGTTTGAGAAGAAACCATCAAACCACACAATAGACATGCATTTGTTTTACGATTACAATCAGCAATATGCAGATTATACATAACACCAAAAAAAGTCAAACTAGCCATGTTGAACACATATTAGATACAACACCAGAAGCATAATACTCAATATTGCATGGTACAGATGTAACACAATTCAGCTACAGTGCACTTCTCTTTAACACTGATACTATAACTACTTGTATCTTGTATCTATTACTTCTATCTTGCATTTATCAACACGATGAGCAAATAGTTACCTGTGGCACAACCTTATATCAAAAACATACCATAGCTCACGAGACTTGCCCTTAAAATTGATTGACATATTGCTTATACTGTATGTACTATAACTCTCCTATTGCGATTAATACACAATGTCACATAACAATAAAGTATATTTTGGCAGGGATTTGACCAAGATACATCTGCTAGGTTGCTTGCAAATTGTTTATTAGGAGTGGTACTGTATATGATTAATGATGAGTTTAAATAAAGGCCACAGAGTCTATGCTTAGTGTTCGAGTCCTGCACAAAACCAAACTAATAAACGTAGAAACTGTTGCTATTTAAGACATGAGCACATTGTATGAGTTTTGCATTCAAACTAATATGTACAGTACTGTACGTTTGAAGTGTGTTAAACTAAAATAGATTTGCAACACATCTAATTGTAGGTATTAATGAGGCTGACAACACCAGCAAGCATGAGGCAGTTTTCTACAGTATATACACAGAAATAACTAGTACATGACTTTCTTTTTTGTTTCACCCTGTTGAAAACACATGTTCTCTCTTTCTGCAGGCTGAAAATACATCAAGGTGAAATATTTGTAACCATAAAAAAGAGACTTTTGCAAAGATTTTTCTATTAAATTTAAAACACATTTTTCTATATTATTTACAATGGAATTATCTGAAGAGGTCAAAATCTCTAACTGAAGACTGAGAAACAATAGAATTTTTTATATTGTAATATCATTACATTTTCTGAAGGCCTCTTGGTTTTTTAAAAGAAACATACTTATTTACAATAAAAGCACTTCACTAGAGCCACACAGCTTCATGCATTTGCAGTTAAATAATGTTGGCTTATCTTATCTATCTTTTACATTTTCTTTCATTTGTGCAAAAAGGCACTTTCATGATAAACCTTCTGAACATCACTGTTAAAGAATCGCAGTTTCAGTATCCCTGTTTGGGGAGATCTGGATTGACATCAGCTGCAAAGCTTCCACAGCTTTTGCAAACAAGTACGGAATGACCAGCTATATGGAGTCAAATATCTAAATATCAATCTTTGGAGGACTAAAAGTGCCAAGTTATTCACTAATGTTCCTTTGCTTTGGGGTAAAATTATTGAGAAAGTATACTTAATATTAATGAGAAGAAAAAAAAACACCAACTAAATCAGATACAGATAGGAAATTAGGGTGTTATGTCCAAAATAGTCAAAATGATGCTGAAGACTATATATTTACAATATAATTATATATATATATATATATATATATATATATATATATATATATATATATATATATATATATATTTTTTTTTTTTTTTTTTTTTCAAATTAAGCATTAACAGAAAAAGAAGTGTAAACAAGAATAAACCAAACACGTTTTATAAAATCATGAGGTGCTTTGCTTGTATACTTCAATGACATTTCCAATACTAATTAGAAAATTCTTTTAAAAAAATATCAGCAGCATCCACTCATAAAATCACAACTCTACTATTTAAAGTATGGTATTAGTTTTAGTTTGCAGGTATTCATTTTGTCTTCTAAACGAATAAGAGGTCAGAGTTTTTACTCAACGTTTCAGTTTCACAAAAATGGTCCCAAATCAACAACTATAAACATTCACTGTTTAAACTGATAATCAAACTACATGTGAAAAATGCATGCCTCATACTGTATGAGACAACTTTTCCAAAGACTTACAGTAAGTCAGCATTTCCTCTGTGTGCTTTAAGAACACCAACTACTTCCTCACTTGTATCAACAGCAATAAACGAAACATACATCATGACACCTGTCTCAGTGATAGATTCATCTATTAATATAATGGTCAGCAGTATGATCTACAGCCATAAGTCCAAGATGCTATTTACCAGCATGTAGAAAAAGAGGTTCAGTGAAATTCTAATACTAATAAGACATTCTAAATAAAATACTTTGGGCAGATTAGTAGCACTTTTACTTCTTATACTTCTACTGCATTAAGTCAATTAGAGTCAGTTTTAACATGATGAAATAATCCTTTTCCTGAAGATTAAAATGTGTCATAAGGAAGCTTAAGGAAACATAAGGAAACATAAGGAAATGTGTCAGAAGCACATGACAGTTTGTTTCCCTCTGTATCATCCAATACTTTTTTTTTTATAGTTTCTTAGATAAAGCCATTCCTATCTGGTCAGTTAACATTTTCCTGATCATCAATATGGTTCAGGTCAATACTGCAGGTCATCAATATTTAGTGGTTTTTGTTAATAATCATCACTATTTTTTTTTTGGCACAACATGCCTTTGAGATCTCATGGCCCTAGAAATTCTATCATTTATATAAACGTCGAGCCAAATATTTGTCTTCTTGACCATGTGATTGTTAAAGGTATTGAATTCTCTTATGTTCAGGTGCAGATTGCTCTGGTGAATGGCCTGCAGTGTCAGTTTCACAATGCAAGCTCATACAAGTCTCTGAGGTGAAACTGGACTACTACAGCCCTAGGTGTGAGGGGTTCAACGGATCTGAGAGACTACAGCTCATGTGGCTGGGGTTTCGGCCTGCAGGCTGGACATGCGGATCTGCGAGCTGCTTTTGCTGAGGATGGAGAGCTGCGTGCCTCCATTTACGCCGCTGCTAGCCAAGGATGGGTGTCTGTGCTTCATGTCAACGGCAAAGTAGCGGTTCACTGTCCAGCTCCGCCACTTCCTCTTCACCTCTGACTGCACCTTTAAGGAGAAATTGATCAAAGTCATTTATGCAGCATCGTGAAGTGAAAGACAGAATTCAGATGGCTGAGGTCTTGTATAATCTCTACACTGGTGGTGGAATATTTCAATAGTGATGATGTAAATCTTACCAGGATTGGCAGGTGACATGCAGAAATGAAATTCGTCCTACATTTATGTGTATAAGTCGTTGTCTGGGATAACCCCTGGAGGGCGCCATGTTGCACGTTGGTGGTTGGACTCCTATATTGACATTTGGACTTCAGTTCCCAGAGTATACCTCAGTAATCTGCCTGATTGGCCTCACCTGAACATTTGTTTTGTGTTTTATACAGTACCTGGCCTCAGCTTCATTTGTTTTTTTGTCTCACATCAACACTAATACTGTTATTTTCTACTCTGGTCATTGCTATTTAATTTATTGCTTTTTTTTTTTTTGTTTGTTTTTTGTTCTTATGTTTAGTTTCTTTGATTAAAGTCCTCACATCTGTACTTATGCCGTGATGCAGCGTCTTCATCCATGTAATCCTGACACTCATGACTAGCTAGTAATCAATCGGTTAGGAGGGTGTTCAGACTGTTCTTTCATGGTTTATATTAGGTTACTTCTGTTTATTCTGCTCTAATTGACCCACCCAAAAAAAGTGCTTCTGGGCCTTGGGAAAAGAGGGTAAGCTTTTAAGTAAAAAGGTTACCATGGATACACTTCCAAATCATAACAACAGTACAAGCCACGTTTGTTTCTGACTTTGGCAAGTACGTTATACTGAAAAAGTAGGATAGTACCTCCTCCTAGAGCACCATTTTTTTTCTTCAAAAAATAAGAACACTTCTACTTATATTAGTGCAGAATTTTGTTTAAAATTAATAATATATAGCACACAGCACGTTTTAATAAATTCTATAAATTAATCATCTATAATCATTTTCATGACATTAATTTAGGTCATATTTATGAACAGATCATCCATAATATTCAACCCATTTACATTAAAACCACCTAGGTTTTGGGTTCCCTTTGTGCCGCTGCAGTTGCTCTGGCCGCTCAGGGCTTGGGGTGTGCTACAGGGCCTCAAGGGGTGTGCTGTGGTGTCTGGCCCACGGACACTGGCAATGAATCCTTTGAGTGCTGTGGGTTAAGGTGTGGGTCATCTGTGGATAGGATTTGTTTGACAGTCACATCCCATTGGTGCTCGATCAGACTGTGATCTTGGGAATTTGTCATATATTGAAGCTGGAATGCCTTTCTCTCATGGCCAGCACTGATCCTGCCACCAGTTATGCTGTTATAGTTGGTGATCAGTGTTGCTCAGGTCACTGGTTGTGGTTATAATGTGATGTAAGTATGTGTCTTGCTGATTGAGGTCAACATTTGTCAATGCAACTTTCAAAACCATAAGTGAAGTTGTTACACCAAGACTTACCTCTCCGTTAAGGAAGCAGTAAAGGACAGCAACCACGAAACCCTGAGAAAAGACAGTTTTTATTTTTTCCATCAGCACTCTCAGAAGACTTTTATTTTTGGCTCTTATACTACAGTAACCTCCTGATAATTACAATCGATTTTTATATATAATTGAGCACGATTACCATGATTGTTGACTGTTTTAGCTATGTTTAAAGCTCGCAGAATTTTTGCCATTATTTGTTTTGCAGTTATTTTTAAATAAACATATACTGTATAGGACATGAGGTGGCACGGTGGTGTAGTGGTTAGCACTGTCGCCTTGCACCTCCAGGGTCCGGGTTTATTCCCGGCTAGGCTCTAATTATGAAATGAAAAACTTTTTATGAACATTGTTGCTATTAAAGCAACGATATATTTTCAACAAGCGCATTAATATGAAATTAAATTACAACTGCTATTATATTGATTACAATATAATGTCATCAATATAATCTATAATATATTAATAAAATATATTAAACACTCAGATTTAAGCTTCCAACCTTGCTGTGGTATAATACATTATATTCAACAATATATTTAAATATATTCAAGCAAATATAATACATAGCATATTTTCCAGTACATCATAAAAGTCCCATCGGTTTTTGAAACTCCACACCAACAAATATTGTGCTGAACAAACTGAAATCTACTTCAAATAGAGAATTGACATTAAGCAAATACAGTATTCCTGTGTAACTAAGCAAAGGCAAAAGTTTACTGTGTAAACACAAGATATAGTACCTGGAAAGAGCCAAGACCCAGCTCAAACACAAGCCGTTCTCTCTTACTGACATCCTCAGGAGTGAAAGCAAACACAGTGTAGTGGATACCAAAGAGAGGGATGAGCAGGAGAGTGGACCGAGCAAGGCGTCTGCCGGTTACACAGTACATCCATAATGTTAGCGAACTAATGACCATGCATTATGCAAAGACACTCTAAATAAAAAGTGAAATAATCACATACAACATGCTGTACACTTACAAGTAAATGCTGGATTCATTGCCTCCTATATCAGGAGACTGCAACTTCTGGACAAGGATTATAATGATCCCAATAAAGAGGATAAAGTTGATCTGAAATGTAAATATCTTAGGTAAATAAGGTGTATTGTTTTTTATGAAACAGAACTTATAACAATAAAGAAAAAATACCAACTTCCTATTAAACCTATATTTTCAAAAAATATTATAACTGTACTCATAATTCTTTGTATAAAAATGTAATTATAGATCAATTACAAAAGTAGCAATGACACACATATACAGTATGGCTTCAACTTAACCCAAGAGGAACAGAAACCTAGGTGCAACATGCAGTATGCGTGTCATTACGCCATTTAACATTACACATTACACAACAAGTTATAAATTTCCTGTGAATGGTCAATGAGTGGAACCTCTGATACTTAAAATGTATGGATAACTTGTAGAAGAGACGCATTTGTCTGTGGGAACTGTACACATTCCTTGTATAGTCCTGATCTGGCTCCAAGGGAGTTCCTGGGAAGCTAGTGTCTCAGACGTGAAGCTGGCAGTCTTATCATGCCTTTGACGTATTGAGAAGAATTTCTACTTTTCTAGTATCAAAGCACTATTGAAACGCTGAGATAAGTGCTTTAGTGCTTAGGGGATTATATAAAGGAATAAAGGTAGTTTTTACTCTCACAATTGTATTCTGTTATTCTGCACAATGAAAAGTTCCGAGTTGACTTGAACGCCCCTCATAAATTAGAATAATGATGCCATAATTCATACTAATATGTTCCAAATGAAATAATGTTTTTTCTTATTTGGAACTAATTGACTATAATGTAATGCTTATAATGTGTTTATAATTGTTAATAAATATAATATGTGCATTCTAATAATGCACAGAGCATTATCAAGTAACATGATAATCCACACACTAATAGCACAGCATTAGCATTAACTAATGAATGACTATCAACTTATGAAAAGCATATAAAAAACACTCCAATAATGTTTTATAAATATTTGCTCCATACAAAGTGCAACAAAAAATCGATATTACATACCATACATAAATTACATACCATAATGGAAGCCAGCACAGGTCCCTTTATCACCCACCAGATGGCAGAATTGTTATTTATGTCCCAACATCTAAACCATTTAATCACATACAAAACCATCATTATTTATTTTTGTTTATCTTGAGCAGTAAAATGTTTATACTGTTAAGCATTATGTTGTATATCTCACCCAGTGTTATCAAAATGCACCCGAAGCATTGCCCAGATTGTCACACACACTGTTGGGGTTCCTGGTTCAAAGATTATACTGAATAAGTCACAAATATTTTAATTATTGAACAATCATATGCTGTGGTCGTCTTTTACAGTAGCTCACCCCAGCCGATGATGGTGTACCAGTAGAAATATCTTCTCTCTGGAAAGAAGGTCTCCACCAGCAGGGTAAAGAGGTACAGTCCCTCAATGAACAGCCAAAAGTAGTTTGACAAAACGCAGTAATGAAAAAACACCATTACTGCCTTGCATTCAACCTGCAACAGGAAAAAAAAAACCATTTTCAATGATTTTTATTAATATCACCAAAGCAACAAACATGCATATGCATGATTGCATGCATCTGTGTTTCACATAAATTTTTGTTTTGATTTCTTAAACTTTTGCTATCACTATTATTGTTTGTTCTTACACTAATAGAATAAGTACTGTATATACCGTGCAGGGTGTACCTCGCCTCATGCCCTAAGTGTCCTGGGATAGGCTTCAGGCCCCCCGTGATAAAGCGGTATAGATGATGAGTGAGAAATTTTAAACCTGAGAATGATTTTTGTTTTTATTTTACATTAACTGAATTACAAGCAGCAACCACAACGCCTGCCTTCATAATCATGATCATATTCTTCCCAATTAAAACTAAATCCCAAAGCAGCAATGATCTAATCCTAAAATAACGGCATATTGTTTGCTTCGTTTTATGGATCCCAGGGGTATATTTTACTTTTTATCCAACATATTAAAAGATCCAGTGAATAAAGGTGCACGCGCGCGCAAGTGTGTGTGTGTGCGTGTGCGTGTGCGTGTGTGTGTGTGTGTGTGTGGCTCACAGTGTGTGTAAAGCAGTGACTGCTGTCTTCCTCAGCATACAGAACTCCATCTTTAATGAAAACTGAGATGGCTCTCAGAATAAAAGACACAAAGAGATTCATGTGGATGAAGTTCCTGGTACAGTGAAGCTTCCTGTGTGGAGAAATCACAAGTCACATGTGCCGAGAGTGTTAAACTAAATTTATCCACCACCTCCATTACAGATTCAGCGTGTCTTTCATTTGACTCGTTTGATCTGTGTTGTTGTGAATTACAATAGATGTTTAGCTGCTTCATTGAGTCATTGTGCTGCTGTGATTATGACAAATATTCTACACCATGGTAGTAAAGGTTTTGAACAAGACTATTCCCACTTTCACCCAGTACGTGGATTGTCACACTAGGGGGGAGAAGACACTAGACCTGCTGTATGCTAATGTCAAAGGTGCTTACAGTGCTGCAGCACTTCCCCCCCTGGGGAGGTCGGATCACAACCTAGTCCACCTCATGCCCACATACAAACCACTAGTTCAGAGACAGCCTGCTAATGTGAGGAGTGTAAGAAGATGGACAGAAGGTGCCACTGCTACGTTACAGGATTGTTTCGAGGCTACAGACTGGGAGGTTCTCAGTGCATCATATGGAGAGGACATTGATGGAATGACGGACTGCATCACGGAGTACATTAACTTCTGTGTTGACACCTGTGTACCGATGAGAGATATTCGCTGTTTCCCCAACAACAAACCCTGGGTCACCAAAGACATTAAAGCGTGTTTAAATGAAAAAAAAAGTGCCTTTAGGTCTGGTGATAAGGAAGCAGTGAAGAAGGCTCAAAAAATGCTAACCGGGAAAATCAAGGAGGGGAAAGAGGCATACAGGAGAAAACTAGAACAAAGGCTGAAGCAAAACAACACGAGAGAGGTGTGGAGGGGCATGAGGAGTATCACTGGCTATAAGACAAGCGGCCAGGCTATTGAGGGGAATAGGGAACGTGCAAACGACCTCAACACTTTCTTCAATAGATTTGATGTCCCTATGTCTCACACTCCCCCCGACTTCAACCCAAATCCACACATTCCTGCTCCTATGTCCTCCCCTACACAGAGAACAGTCACAGTCACTACTCCTGCACTCCCAGCAATCAACATCTCAGTGGATCAGGTTAAACATGGCCTGAGTAAGATCAGCCCTACAAAAGCTGTAGGTCCGGATAAGATCAATCCGAGAGTCCTGAAATCCTGTGCTCCCCAACTATGTGGTGTCCTCCAGTACCTCTTTAGCCTGAGTCTGTCTCTTCAGAAAGTCCCTGCACTGTGGAAAACATCATGCATTGTGCCGGTACCCAAAACACCACGTCCCTGTGCCCAGAACGACTACAGGCCGGTGGCTTTAACATCGCATATTATGAAGGTGTTTGAGAGACTGATCCTGGATACACTTCGTCCCCTGGTGAAGTCCTCTCTGGACCCTCTTCAGTTTGCCTATCAGCCGTTCATGGGTGTTGATGACGCCATAATACACCTGCTACATCGCACCTACTCTCACCTTGACAAGCCTAGGACCTCCGTAAGGATGATGTTCTTTGACTTCTCCAGTGCCTTCAACACCATCCAACCAGCAGTACTGGGGGAGAAATTAAGGAACATAAACATTGACACCCGCTTGGTTTCCTGGATCATGGACTACCTGACCTGTCGCCCCCAGTATGTCCGACTAAAGAACTGTGTGTCAGAGACTTTGATCTGCAGCACTGGAGCTCCCCAGGGGACGGTACTGTCTCCGTTTCTTTTCACCCTCTATACATCTGACTTTAGATATAACTCAGAGTCATGCCACCTGCAGAAGTTCTCTGACGACTCTGTGGTTGTTGGGTGTATAGAGGAGGGTGACACCTCGGAGTACCAGTCTGTTGTGGATGACTTCGTTTCCTGGTGTGAGCGTAATCACCTACAACTCAACATCAGGAAAACAAAGGAGATGGTGGTAGACTTTAGGAGAAACAAGACCCCTGTGACTCCTATATCTGTCAAGGGGGAGATAGTGGACATTGTCTCCGATTACAAATATCTGGGAGTTTATCTGGACAACAAACTTGACTGGTCACTCAACACAACGGCACTCTACAAGAAAGGTCAGAGTCGATTGTACTTTCTTCGAAGGCTCAGGTCTTTTAACGTCTGTAATACCATTCTACAGATGTTCTATGAGACCGTTGTGGCGAGTGTCATTTTTTACGCTGTGGTCTGTTGGGGTGGTAACATTAAGGTGTCTGATAAGAACAAACTGGACAAGTCAATTAAAAAGGCCGGATCTGTGCTAGGCATGGAGCTTGACTCGGTGGATGTAGTAGCAAAGAGGAGGATTCTGTCCAAAGTACAATCCATTGTGAACAATCCTTCTCACCCGCTATACAGTGTTTTGGCTGAACAGAGGAGCAGTTTCAGCCAGAGACTGATTACTATCAAGTGTTCCACTGAGCGTCACAGGAAATCCTTTCTCCCAACGGCCATAACACTTTACAACTCTTCGCTGTAACTCATACACACATGTATGTGGATTTTTTCACTGACTAGTATACAACAGGACACTAATACTTACCCATTTTTTTTTTTTTTTTTTTTTTTTTTTTTTTTTTCCCCCACCTTCCTTAGTTAACAACTGTGAGCACCTGTAACCGAGCATAAGCAATTTCCCTTTGGGATTAATAAAGTTCTTTGAATCTTGAATCTTGAATATAGTAGTAACAGTAGTAACAGTAGTAGTGTTAACTGGAGTTAATACTACACATAGTATCTTTTTTCATCTTGTGGGTGCTTTTTTGATCTCTCACCTGAACCAGCAGAGGATCACCATGGCAGTGGTGAGAGACACCAGAGACGTACTGTAGCCCACTGTGTACAGAGCTTTTACAGACACATAGTACTTGTCCTAAAGGGAAGACACAATAACAAGATTTGAAATCTGCAGTATTAAATGCATTATATATAGAACGGGGTATTTTTAATAGAAGTGGGGTTCATTTATCATAGTAAATAGAAGTGAATGATTTAAATGTAAACTTGGCTATTTTTTATTGTTAAGTTAATTGGGGTAAATCATTTACAAATATGAGGGCCGTTCAAGTCAAACTGAGACTTGTGAAATTTCGGTGAATGAAGGCACAAAACTGCCTTTACAGAAGAGTTCTAGCACAGTAAAGTGATGAGACACTTATCTGCAGTAAAACATGTAATTACAGTGGAACCTTGGATTATGAGCACAATTCATTCCAGAAACCCATATTTCAAAACACTCGGAAATCAAAGCGAATTTTCCCATAAAAAATAATGGAAATTAAATTATTCGTTCCACAGCCCAGTGTGTGTGTGTGTGTGTGTGTGTGTGTGTGTGTGTGTGTGTGTGTGTGTGTGTGTGTGTGTGTGTGTGTGTGTGTGTGTGTGTGTGTGAAGCTAAAGTGAGAGGAGAGGAGGAATCAGCCCCCCCCCACCCCTCTTCTCGTCTTACACAGTAACACTTCCTCCTCTCTTATTTGAGTTTCACACACACACACACACACACACACACACACATTAACGGAAAGACTGTTTTATCGGAAAAATTTGCAAGGAACATCGCTAACAACTCTTCTGTGAGCGCATGCTAACAGAATCACTGCTGTAAAGTAAAAAAAAAAAAACAAGAGAGGAGGATGGTATGTGTGAAGGGGCACAGTGTCAAATTATGCGCACGCACATACAGTAACAGCATGCTGACTTAGGGAGAGAAAGAATGGGGATCTTTAACCTCTCTAATCAGACTTTCTTTTGCTTTACACGCGCGCATACAGTACATTTACATTTAGGCATTTGGCAGACGCTCTTATCCAGAGCGAATTTGGACTATACAGAGAAATATAGGTAGCTTTTTTACTTTCATAACTGTGTTGTTATTCTGCCCAACTAAAAGTCCTGGTTTGCCTACTTGTACAAATTATTAAGTGTTTTGTAGAACACAAGGAACATGGTGCTGAACATAACACAAGACATTTGTTTTACACAGAACGTATGTTGCTGATGAGCCAACAAATAATATCCCATTGTCTACATCAATTACAATCACTTAATGCACTTGATTTTATAATATTCTATTTTTTAACAAAGTTCAGCAGAATTACTGAATCTGATATACAGTAAACGGTGAGAAAGTGTGCATTGGTTTTATTTAAATCAGTCAGTAGCGCCAGATGTACTGGGAATGATAGGTTAATATTAATGCACTCATTCTTATGCAATATAGTTTCTATAGTAACAGTTCATACACATGGACCTGTACAGTGAATGCTCATAATTTAAAATGAATAATAAACAGATTTAAAAATGTTGAGTTGGGGACACTTATGCATTTACATGCATGCTTGAAAAATAAGAATCTCCTGTGCATGTTATATAAGGCTTACCAGAATACTAGTTCTGTTGTCATCAAAACAGACATCAAAATAATGAGGGAACATATCTGACCAGCCATACTCAGTACAGTTACGGCTCACCTTTCCAAACTCTAGAACACATAACAGACTTAATGGTTAACATGTCAAACAAATGTTCGTCGCTTTCAAAGGTCAACTGGTCATTTTAGCAGACTGAGGTCATTAACAGCTGTCACATACCATCATATTCTTCATTCATGACCTCAAAGAGTTCAGGGCAGGGCATCCACACCACTTCACCTAATCTTGCTGGCTGCCAGCATGTCAGATTGTCCCACATCCAGCTACACACTGGAGGTGAAAGAAACACACTCATCACTTCTAAATATAGACAGACAAACAGAAAAGTGTGAGTTGTGACACTGAGCCAGATAAAAATTGAAAGGGGGTGCACAGTATGAGTTTAAATCAGAAACAAGTCAAGTATCATGTTATAGGTCGAGCAGTTCAGTTAATGTTTGAAGCCAATACTACAGTATAAGGGGGAATAAATCAGTGACCATGACGGTTTTTGCTCTTTTTTTTGGTATCAGATAGGCTGCGTTGTGTTTTTTAGAAGCTGCTGATCTCTAGAGTTTTGTGCGAAATTGGAAACACATTCAGTGAATGTTGTTTCACCAGATGGGAACGGTTTGGTTGCTGAGACAAATTCATACAGTACATGTAGAATCCTGGATGTTTAGATGAAGTCATTTTTCGGATAAATTGGTCAGTGTGCGTGATCTTATTTAATTAATTAATATTTGCTTATATGTAACAGTAAACAGAAAAGCAGGACAACATTCCATAAAGGACATAAAAAAAAAACCCAAAAACAAAAAAACAGTGGATTTGTGTTTTTAATCAGACAGAATGTTCATGATTTATCTATGGCACCAGTAATGATTATATCTAATGTAGCTACACTACGTGACAGATTGTCTTTATTTTAAAGGAGACATGTGCATAAGTGACAGAAATAGTTCTCCATCTACAGGCAATCTTTCTGCATTTAATACATATTAAGGCTATATTTATGACAGAGCAAGTATCAAATATACTATGGTGCTTATTTCATCTCTTTCATCTCTCTAGAGATCCTTTTGTGGTTTGCACCACATGGGAAGAAGGTGACTCAATTTCAATTCACACCAATAAGTGAACAATCCTCCATCGGCATCGCTCAAATGCATCATCATGATGTGCTCCTGTCACAATTATTTTGCTGCTTGCAAAGCTTTCAGTCAATTAGAGTGTCCGCAAAAAAGTTTTCAACCATCTCAAGGTTCATCGATCGCTTTTTATATAAAGAGGAGTGAGTTATCATTGTCATTTACTTACCATTAACCAACGATAATGATACTATACTAAACAACTCACGAACAGAACAGTGCAACAGGAAATAGGAAAAGCAAACAGGGGAAACTGAAAGAATTCAGTAATTTAAAAAGACGGCAGTTCTTCTTTTTCAAACATAGATACATAGACAGTGTTTTGGTATAACTCATACAAAACAGCTGCAGCCAAAACTTTTGAGATTGTTTTACAGTACAATTTTTTTTACAAAGGTTGCTGCTTTAGTGTCATTTAGTGTTTGTTAGATGTTGCTATGGTGTACTGAACTATAATTTCAAGCATTTTAAAGTGCCAAAGGCTTTAATTGACAACTACATTAGGTTTATGCAAAAAGTCAGTATTTGCAGTGTTGACCCTTCTTTTTCAAGACCTCTGGATTTTGCCCTGGCTCACTGTAAATCAACTTCTGGGTCACATGCTGACTTTGATGGCAGCCAGTTCTTGCATAATCAGTGCATGGAATGTTTCAGAATTTGTGGGGTTTTGTTTGTCCAACCACCTCTTGAGAATTGAGCACAAGTTCTTAATGGGATCACGGTCTGGGGAGTTTCCTGGCCATGGACCCAATATTTAAATGGTTTGTTACCAATTACAGTAGTTATCACTTTTTGCCTTATGACAAGGAGCTCCATCATGCTGGAAAAGGCATTGTTCTTCACCAAACAGTTCTTGGAAAGTTGCTCTTGGAGAAAGTTCTTGTACCATTCCTTATTCATGGTTGTGTTCTTAGGCAAAATTGTGAGTGAGCCCACTCCCTTTGCAAAAAAAAGTAACCCCACACATGAATGGTCTCAGGATGCTTCACTGTTGGGATGACACAGGACTGAAGGTAGTGGGTTTGTGTTTACTAGAACACTAAATTCAAACAATTCTCTTTAAATTAAAAGCATCTGTATATGGATAGGCGAGCTATATTGCTCTCTCCTGCCACTAGTTAAAGACTATTGTAATGTTCATCTTGCATGGGTGAACATTGGCCATTCTTCTTCGTCTTTCGGCTGTTCCCTTTCAGAGGTCGCCACAGCGAATCATCTGCCTCCATCTAACCCTATCCTCTGCATCCTCTTCTGCACTTTAGAATTTTACTGTATTTTTTTTATTTCCTTTCACCCATACAAAGCAACAATGAATTATGAGCAGAAGCTAATTCATGCTTTACTATTCAAAATTATTATCTGTTTATGAGAAAATAATCAATGACAGGGAGCAGAGTTACTGTGACAAAACCACATGTGCCAAAATTATTCCTCTTAAAACAGCCATTTGTGAATTATTACATCTGTATTTAATACTAATGTTTTGTTATTTTATAATGTTAGGAAAGTCAACAAGTTTTTCCTATTATAACTTTATTTCTAGGGACTTCTTTTACTTCCATTTTATAATAGAGGTTGTCACAATAAATCATCTGGTCATTGTTGCAACCCTCCCATCTTCTAACCTGGCTTATTTGAAACCAGAACTGTATTCAGGGGGTGGGTTGTATAGGTCTTGCCCAAGGATGCAATAGTGACAAAAACTCAATCCTCCAATCAGCAACATAAGAGCATATGTTTCAGTCATTGGTGGTTAAAGAGTTTGTAGAAATAGCTAAGAGGCTAAAACTAAAAATAAGCTGATCAGCTTTAATGTAAAAATGTTGTAAGTTTGAGTATCTTATGCTTAGTTTACACTAAGTTGTACTTCTTTCGTTAGCCAAATACACTTCCAGTTCGGTAATGGGATAGTGAACCACTGATGAGAAATAAAAAAAGTAGATCATATAAAGATTAAAGCAGTGCATTAAATTCACTTATACCACTTCAGCGCTGTTATTTCAAAAGTGAAAATATTAACTGTTACATTCAGCAAGTAGTTTATTAGTGGCTTATTTTAAAGTACGTAGATTAAATCCAGTACATAACGCAATTCAATTAAATTTTATTTGTATAGCGCTTTTAACAATTGTCATTGTCGCAAAGCAGTCAATCAAAAGAATCAAAATAATTATTTAAGTTTGTATGCAGAGATGGAAAGTAATGATCTACATTTACTCGCGTTACTGTATTTGAGTAGATTTTTTGTGTACTTCTACTTTTTAAAGTAGTTTTTAAAATCTGTAATTTTACTTTTACTTAAGTATGTTTTGTTTAAAGTATTGTACTTCACTACATTTTAAATCGTATTCTCTACTGAGTAAAAAAAATAATAATACAAATAATACAACGGGGAAGGAAAAAAATTGCACCCCGGAAACCACTACACTGATGGATTGATGGAGAACAAACGCTAAATTCACAAGAACGATGCAGACGGACAGAACAGATGTCAGTGATACAGACACAGCTGAAAGTGAAATGCCAACAAATTCTTATGAAGCGAACCCCTGGTCATATTGAATCGACCACTTTGATTTCAAGCACAACAAAGGGAACAGATTTATTATGCCAGGGTGTTCCATCTACTTTTTACTTTTACTTGAGTAGATTTTTTTACGGGTAACTTTACTTGTACTTAAATAAAAGTCCTGTTACTTTAGTGAACTTTTACTGAAGTACAAAATTTTATTACTCTTTCCACCTCTGTTTGTATGGAAAGTGAATGTGTATGAATCAACTGTTCATAGCATCGCTTTTACTCAACATTTTGATTTCACCTATGGTGCAGGCTAAACTTCAGGCTAAATAAAATTCTTAAGTTTCATTAAATTCTGTCCAGTGGTCAATTTAAGACGTGCCCACAGTTTGCTATATGCGCAGTACGCCATCATATTATATGATACATATATATACAGTATATATTATTTATAATTCATATCCTGAACTTTACGAGCTACAAACCTACAGTCAGAGCTCCTGTTACGGAACATTAATCAAGACCCTCTGACCAGTCAAACATTATTTGCCTCATGATGTACATGAAGGATCGTCACACATCGGGTAGTTTATCCTCTGTATATGGATAAACATAAATTTTACTCACCATTACGTTCTGCACTTCCAATTTACATCACACACTATCCATCACACAAACCATAAAACGTCAGGTCTTTAAATGAAGCATATTTCTCCGTAACATCGCCTTGGCATCTCTTCCCTTATGCAGTTTTAACACCTACATGTACTGACATATGCTCGTACAGTTTATAAAATCGCATTTGTTAGTACATGTAGGTGTTAAAGTAAGTTATATGTTTATGCATTGCTTTAAACTAATAACAGTAATAATTTATTTCTAGGGCAGTTGAATTTCCCATTTACACATTTACATCTATCAAACCTTCAGCAGACTTGCATTCAGATAGAAAGCGTAACTGAGAAAGAGCGACATGTCAATCATCAACTGTCTTATCAGGTTTTCTGATTCAACATGAAGTCAATATCGCTTCGGCCCCTCAGTGCCTGTGACTGACACCATATTAGTTCCTTTTCAACTATATGAAGAACAATTTCTCCTCATTTTTATTGCTGATCACAGGTCGTCACATGAAGGAGCCAGTATTTATACAAACAGGAATGTACAGCAGACATCAAGAAGCCAACAGAAAGTGAAATGTACTTGGCATTTGTCTCATAATGGGCTGTACCTGTAAACCATCATACAGTATTAGTACAGAGTTTATCAGAATAACACTTTTAATGGCAATATATTCAGGAAAACAATTTATAAATTAATAAATAACAGGAAAGAAAAACAGGACTGTTTGTATGGCAGTTGAGATGTACATGCACAAACGTTAGAGTGATTTGCGATTCCTGGAAGCCAGATGAACATTTAGTCAGTCCCAAATGGTATTAACTGTGATTTTGCAAATCCTGTCTTCTCTCTACAAAGCTTTGTTAATTACACAAGACACAAATGTGTGGCTAGCAACAAAGGGTAATTGTGCATCTTTGCAATGCAGCCTCTCATAGACATCAGATAAGTCTATTATCATGTTCTGAAGTAAATACACACGAATTTGCATTATTTTCCTTTCTGTGGAAAAACTAAAATAATTATGCAAGGAAATACCGGGTTTTCTCTACTTTCAGAGGGTTACAGTATATATCAATGACTCTTAAACAGTTTATTACCAGCAATTTTTACTGTACATTCCTCAGTAACAGAATAATTTTTATACCTCTATATCTTCTCTATATCTGTGAACAGGTTAATGGGGGCCTGGAGCCTATCCTAGGAGACCTAGGGCACAAGCTGGGGTACACCCTGGACATGGTGACAAACCATCGCAGGGCACACACATAAACTATGGGCAATCTGGGAACAACAATTAACCTTATCTGCATGTCTTCGGGCTGTGGGAGAAAATGCAGGTTTTTGGACTATGGGTGGGAACTGGAGAGGAAACCCACCAAGCACGGGGAGAACATGCAAACTCCATGGACACAGACCCGAGGCAGGAATCTAACCCTTGACCCTGGAGGTGCGAGGCCACAGTGCTACAGTAAATACTATGCCACTGTGCCGCCTACATACAGCTACATTCCCTACCTACATTCCCAGTCAAACTTAATTTTTATGACACACTTGGCATATTTGGTTACCCTTTTTTGGTGGCTTTGCTTTTTTATTTGCTTAACTCAAGACACTCACACATATGGAATTATCTAATTATGTAACAACATATATACATTGCTGGAATTGTTCACCATTCCTACTGACACAACTGGTATAACTGAGTCAGACTTTTGGGTCTCTTTGCCCGGACACACATGTCATGGCTTTGTCTGTCAAGTCTTTTACATTGTTGTCTTTAAGCCATTATTGTATAGCTTTGGAGTGATGTACAGGATAAGTTCATTGTCCTGCTGAACGGCTCTGATGTGACCTGGCTGATGTCCTTAGGTATTGCTTTAGTTTGTCTACATAAGCCTCCTTCCTCAGGGTAACATTTATTTTTTGAAGTGCAATAGTCCCTTTTCAAGCTCACAGTATGATGCTGGCAGTTCATAGTTGTCATGGTGTTATTCAGATTAATAGCCCCATCCTTCTTCCTCCATACACAGCACTGATCATTATGTCTATTTCAGTGCTTCTACCTTGCGCAACAGCCATTCAAGCCATACACCGATTGTATTTGTGGAAACCCAAAAATTCTTTTAGTTTGCTTTTACTGTAGAGATCTTTTGCAAAAGAATCAGTGAATAAACTAAGCAGAGAAGAACAGACGGAAAAATGTTTGTTTTAGCACCAATGAACAACCTCCCAGCTGGTGGAGTGGAAAAATGTTTGACTCATGATCAAGAGATTACATATAGTATTTGGAGACTGATAGTGCTGAGCATGGCCTTACTCTCGGTTTTGAAAGCTTTAATCTCAGAAAAATCTCTGCAGAGAAAAAATCTAATTTGCAAATGAAACAAGCGAGATTTACTATATAATGAAGTTAAAGTTATGGCGGCACGGTTAATTAAGTGACACTATTACACATCCCAAGCCCCAACTACTACTACATTTACATTTACGCATTTAGCAGACGCTCTTATCCAGAGTGACTTACATTTTTATCTCATTATACATCTGAGCAGTTGAGGGTTAAGGGTCTTGTTCAAGGACCCAACAGTGGCAACTTGGTGGTTGTTTGTTGGGTTTGAACCTGGGATCTTCCGAACCGTAGTCCAATGCCTTAACCACTGAGCTACACCTGGCCCCTACTACTACTAGTAGTACTACTAAATTCCTATCAAGAAATCAAACAAACACTAAAATAACACTCTCTAAATTACAATCATTCTCTTATAGAGATATACTGTAGATGTTCAAATATACCTTCATGGACAATTAGACACAAGCACACACTACGTACCATTTTCAGGGTCACTAACAGGGTCATCCAAGGCCATCCGCTCCATACATTTTTCTTTTTCGAGTTGCATGACACAGTCTGGGTGCATGCTGAGGATCTGCAAAACACAACTGCACTTAGATTTGGAACATTTACAAAGTTTTCACTTGATTTATATCGAATCCTACAGTATGTGTACGTTATGTAAAAGTTCATCATGACATCAGGAAAAACTTCCAACACATTATTCAGTGTTTGTCCCGCTTTCATTATGTTGCTTTTTTATTCATGTCACATATTGATATATGTTTTGTTTAGTTTCTTTTTTATATATAAAAAAATAATTACTCAATAGACATTGCTACGGAACAATGACTTTATCCTGGTGTCTGTTTTTCAGACATGCAAACCATTGATAATCAATTCAGTAGGTCAATATTAGCCAAGTAAACACTTGATCCACTCATTATTCTATAGTTGGAAGGAAATATTCCTTCATTTTCTGATCGGTAAACTCAGTGAGAACAACTCTCTCCAACATGTGTTTACTTTCACTCTCTGGGTCCTTGGCTGAGGAATGGGCACCGATTGGCTCACATTTCACTTTCACACACAGTAAAGCACCAATCATAGGTCTTAGAAGTCTTAGAAGTCATCTTAATGTCAAAGGTGGGATTTATCTGAAAAGATGGGAAGCCTAACCTAACCTAAATACATATCACATCTTATCGGATCAGCATCCATGTAAACAGCGAAGTTGGAATCTTTAATTTGTTAATTATTTCCATCACATCGAAGAAATATTGTCCATGTAAAAACCATACCTCAACAATTTTAGCAGTGCACTTTACCTTGCTGAAAGAGACCACTACCATTAAGCAATACTGCTGCCATGACGGTGTGTAGTTCAACAGTTTGATAGCAAAATGAAATTTTTTAACTTTTACTTATTCAGGAAAACGATTTCCTTCAGGAAGACGAGGTCGTCTATAACAAAAAAAAATTTTTAACACCCGCTATATATTTTTAAACTAGAAGCAATGACGTAACGCGTTTTAGGCACCTAGTAAAATATTTATTATAAATTTATTGTAAAATTATACTCTTGTCACATTAATTATTCTATCACTTACAAACATTCCTGTTCCTAAAAAAAAAGTTTTTCTGATGTAAAGTCTGTCTCTTTAGGACCCAGGGAGTGATTGCCTTTTCAGATTTTTTTTTACTGCCGTTTCTAAGCCTTACTTGGAGCCTTTCTTACATCTCCTGCCACATAACTGAACAAAGGCACATATTTTGATTGATTAACTAAACAGACAATTTGATGTACTTTATTGGCACGTCAGTAAAGATGCACCCAAGTTTTTAAAAAAAATTTAAAAACTTTATGTAGAATGTCGACTGTTATTACAATTACAATGCAGGATTTTTTTTTTTATTTAGTGTGCTGTGTTAGTGGTGAGACTTTTTGTTTAACTTAATTTATTTAACTTTAGAACGTTACTATTGTAGCTGAGATTCAACAACCTTGAGATCAACAGGTCCTGGCAGACAAGAACAGAAACCTAATACTACGCTGGGCACCTGCTCACCTACAGGATACTGAACAATTTAATATTGTTCTTTTTCTATTGATCTTTGCTGTTCCAGTGCACCAGAGATCACATATTTCTCCCATTTTGTTTTTGACTTATTGTTAATATTGGACACTTAGACAATAAGACAATATTACATACAGTGGAACCTCGGATCACAAGAAACGCGGTTTATGAGTGTTCCGCGAGACGAGCAAAGATTTTTAATAAATTTTTACTTGAAAAACGAGCATTGTCTTGGTTTAGACCGAGTATCACGTATCATGCATGTGCTTCTTGTTTTGACACCGAGCGTCACGTCATCACAGCTGTCATCACGTCATCTCTCTTGTGCTACGGAATTGTGGGTAAACGTCTCCCCTGCTGGGTCTTAGTGCTCGTCTCTTACTGGTATACTGCTCGTCTCTTACTGTGAGCGAGCGTAATTTGGCAGTGTGTTTCTGAAGGGGGATTCACACACACAGCCGGCAAACACACACACACACACACACACACACAAAATAGAAACACACACTCTGCTCTCCGAAGAAACTCAGCTCAGAGGTAAGGTGCTGGTTCATTTGTTTGCTTTTTTTACTTTATAGCAGTGATTCTGTTAGCTTGCGCTCACACGAGTGTCATTAGCGATGTTTATTGCTAATTTTCAGATAAAACAGAGTAGCGGGAGAGAGATGTTGATTTATGACTGCTGTTTACGGAAGTGTAGTCCAGTGCGGGAGATGCATTGTGGGTAATGCAGTCCGGTCTGTGTGAACGCGAACGCAAGATGTAAACTGGATATAGAGCCTGAGTTTTGGTCTTCAGTAGTTTTTTTAGTTGGATTTAAGTGCAGGATCCACCCGAAAGTTTGTACTATAGCCCGACAATGCAGAAAATGAAAGAACGGATGTCAAGCAGTTTATCCATCTTATCATTACACCAGCATGAATTAACGGGCTGTTACGCTGTCGCGAGCAACATTAAAATTAAATAAAAATTTTACTGTGTAAGATGAGAAGGGGGAGACAGGAGGGGCTGAAAGGAAGACTCTCCACTTACTCTAGCCTCAGACACACACGCCTGCGTGCACAAACGGAAACACTTATCTGTCAGGATTTATTTTTTACTTTTTGAAAGGTTAAGTGCAGGTTAATTCGTTTTATTTTTACTTTACATTTTGTATTAATTATTTTTATGTATTTATTTTTTTGGGCTGTAGAACAAATAATTTAAGTTTCCATTATTTCTAATGGGAAAATGAAATTTGGTTTACAAGTGTCTTGGAATACTAGCCCGCTTCCGGAACGAATTATACTCGTAATCCGAGGTTACACTGTACCTGTATTCATATTGTAATAATACAATAGTACATAATACAATACGTAATACAATATTCCATGTAATAAAACAATATTACATACATATATTAGATACCTGTTGTCACGTTTCCCTCTCTGTTTGCGTCTGGAGTGTGTGCGTGGCATGAATGCGGAGGAAGCGAGCTGACGGTTTACTAAAGTCCTTTTATTTAGCATAAAGGTCAACAAAACACCAAACACAAACTGAAACTCTAATACAACAAAAGCTAGACGCCTGACTGCTGTTCAGTCAGGCTATTTATAACAAACATAAACAAATTAACTTCCCTCGGTTCAGGTGAGCTTCTACGTCACCTGACCGAGGTGCAAACTGGGAACTGAAGTCAAATATCAAACAAAAACAAACTACAAACTAAAACCAAAAGCGGGCGTTAGGCGCCCTCTAGGGGTTAACCATCACAGTACTCCCCCCCAAAGAAATGCTCCTTCGGAGCATCGCCGGAGGCCCCGGGCACCCACCCCACAGTACTACCTTCGGCCTCCTGACCAGGAGGCTGGGTGACTGTCCCGGAGACGTGCTCGACGGAGGCGTTGGAGCGCTCACTGCGCTCGACGGAGGCGTTGGAGCGCTCACTGCGCTCGACGGAGGCGTTGGAGCGCTCACTGCGCTCGACGGAGGCGTTGGAGCGTGCAGTGCGCTCGACGACGGCCCTGGAGCGTGCAGTGCGCTCGACGACGGCCCTGGAGCGTGCAGTGCGCTCGACGACGGCCCTGGAGCGTGCAGTGCGCTCGACGACGGCCCTGGAGCGTGCAGTGCGCTCGACGACGGCCCTGGAGCGTGCAGTGCGCTCGACGACGGCCCTGGAGCGTGCAGTGCGCTCGACGACGGCCCTGGCGCGTGCAGTGCGCTCGACGACGGCCCTGGCGCGTGCAGTGCGCTCGACGACGGCCCTGGCGCGTGACGTGCGCTCGACGACGGCCCTGGAGCGTGCAGTGCGCTCGACGACGGCCCTGGAGCGTGCAGTGCGCTCGACGACGGCCCTGGAGCGTGCAGTGCGCTCGACGACGGCCCTGGAGCGTGCAGTGCGCTCGACGACGGCTCAACGTCGTCCTCAAAGCCGGGAGGCGGCGGCAGAACGAGTGTGTGAGATAGCGGCTGCTGACATGCTAGATCACAGTCCTCGAAGCCAGGAGGTGGCGTTGGAGCATGCACGGCGCTCGACTGCAGCGTTGGAGCGTGCACGGCGCTCGACTGCAGCGTTGGAGCGTGCACGGCGCTCGACTGCAGCGTTGGAGCGTGCACGGCGCTCGACTGCAGCGTTGGAGCGTGCACGGCGCTCGACTGCAGCGTTGGAGCGTGCACGGCGCTCGACTGCAGCGTTGGAGCGTGCACGGCGCTCGACTGCAGCGTTGGAGCGTGCACGGCGCTCGACTGCAGCGTTGGAGCGTGCACGGCGCTCGACTGCAGCGTTGGAGCGTGCCCAAAGCCGGGAGGCGGCGGCAGAACAGGGGCGTCGGTCAGCTGCTGCTGACACGCTGGTTCGCTGTCCTCGAAGCCGGGAGGCGGCGGCAGAATACATGTGTCGGACAGCGGCTGCTGACACGCTGGCTCGCTGTCCTCGAAGCCGGGAGGCGGCGGAAGAACGGGTGCATGGCATTGCGGCTGCTGACACGCTAGCGCACTGTCCTCCGTGACAGGTTCAGGCAGTGGCCGGGGAAGGAGCGCATCGTCCAGATCCGGGAGCGAGATAGCTTCCGGGACTACAGCCTGGTTCTCCCGAAACTGGACGACCTGCAGTTGGAGCTGCAGCACCTGCTCGCGCAGGTCACGAATGCGCTCCTGGTTGAGCTCCGCCCACTGCCCGTAGCAGCCTACCTCATGCGCGTTTCCCTCCGTGTCGGCTTCAGGCAGTGGCCGGTGGAGGAGTGCATCGTCCAGATCCGGGAGGGCGATCGCTTCCGGGATTACAGGCTGGTTCTCCCGAACCTGGACGAACTGCAGTTGGAGCTGCAGCACCTGCTCGCGCAGGTCGCGAATGCACTCCTCATTGCGCTCAGTCCACTGCCTGTAGAACTCCTCCTGCCTCTCCGCCTCCTCGGCGTACCTGCAGTTCTCCCCGCTTTGCCCGAACTCTGCTTCGCCGTGTTCCACGCTGTCCTCCAGCAAATTCTCCTGCTCTACCAGCAAGCTGTACTCCCAGCTGTGGTACATGTCCTCCTCGCTGTCCTCTAGCCAGTCCGCCAGCTCGTTGGAGATGGTAATCACGCCCCCCCAAAATTCGTCCCGGGGGGGAACCTCCGCCATGCCACTTGAACGGTCTAGCTTTCTGTCATGTTTCCCTCTCTGTTTGCGTCTGGAGTGTGTGCGTGGCATGAATGCGGAGGAAGCGAGCTGACGGTTTACTAAAGTCCTTTTATTTAGCATAAAGGTCAACAAAACACCAAACACAAACTGAAACTCTAATACAACAAAAGCTAGACGCCTGACTGCTGTTCAGTCAGGCTATTTATAACAAACATAAACAAATTAACTTCCCTCGGTTCAGGTGAGCTTCTACGTCACCTGACCGAGGTGCAAACTGGGAACTGAAGTCAAATATCAAACAAAAACAAACTACAAACTAAAACCAAAAGCGGGCGTTAGGCGCCCTCTAGGGGTTAACCGTCACACCTGTATTAATTTGTGCAATATTTACTAATGTTCTTGGGTTATACTGCTTGTCAAATGCAATATCTGATACCTGTATAATTTGTGCAATACCTTTTCCCTTTTCCCTCCCATGTGCAATATCTGTATTTTGAATTTATGTTTAGTGTATAATACGGTACTTACTGTTTTAGAGCTCTTTTTTATTTTATTGTATTGTATTTTATTTTTATTTTATCTTATTTTATTTTATTTAGAATTTTTGTCCCTATATATTAGTCTTTCCTTTCCTACCTGATAACATCCGTGAGAAACTGTAACCAAGAATAAGCAATTTCCCTCTGGGATTAATAAAGTTCTTTGAAACTTTTATACAGTAGGTTTAATGTAAAATTTTAATTAGGTTTAATTTTATTTATTTGAATGCAATCTACTATGGTGTTTAATTAACACTAGGTGTGGTAAAAGGTGTGGTGCTATAGCACAAATTACAGTAAGTGAACCTAATTAATATAATAAATTAATTGTAATTAGGGCCGGGACTTTAACCACCGTTAATTTAGATTAATTAATTACACAAAAATAACGCGTTACATTTTTTTTACGCATTTTAATTGCACTTATTTTTGCACCGATTATACTGGACCGATTATACTGGAGCACCAACTAGCGTTCAGACAAAAACAAACCACAGTGAACATGGATAAAGAAGCCTTGGTTGGCCCTGTGGATGGGAAATTTTGTTATAAAAAACGAATGGATGGAAGCGTCAGGGTTTAATAGTCAGGGTTTCAAATGTTCTGAATGTACTTGAAAGTATTGTGTTTTACTTAAAAAAACAGTTTACAGAAGGTCTACCTACCTATAGGGTACCTGAATTTTTGAAATAGGCTACTATACTTCTAAATATTCTATTGCTACACTTAATGGCAATATTGCACTGGTCTGTTGGACTTGGTTGAACAAAAATAAACAATATTTTGTTGCTTAAGCTTATGTATTCAGTCATTATTCAATGGTATACTAAAAATCCATATGAAAAAACTTACTTCTCACTGTTCTCAGGTCAAATATTTATATGTGATTAAAATGCGATTAATTTCGATTAATTTATTACAAAGCCTCTAATTAATTAGATTTTTTTTTTTTATCGCCCTAATTGTAACATGTAAATATTATACAATTGCTAAATGAAGCGTTCTATAAATAAGAATGATTTATATAGTATAAGTATAAATATATTTCTATCTGGAGCTTTTTCCAGAATTATACCCTTGAGTAACGGGACACATTTTGTATTTGAGTAGAAAGTGCATAGTGGAGGCACTGAGCAGAAATATATGCAGCCATGTGCGAGAATAGTGTAACCTTGATTGCTTGGAGCATTCAGTCAAGCAGAACTGTGCTGGCTCCTGGTCAGTTTACATTTGGCCCATCAGTTCCAGCACTCACTGGATGCCAGGACCTTGTTTGGTGCCAATCTGTGTGTGACGTAAATGTGCCCATGGACATTTGTTTCTCGGGATAGGAGCAGAAGGAGAACGAATGGGTTTTCATGTAAACAGTGAAAGAGCTGTCCTCCTAGTGTTGAAGAGGACAGTTGGAGATCATTCTGTAGAGATCATGCAGAACAGGGCATATGCTGCCAGAAACAAAACATCTGAAGTGTATCATCAGGAGAGCTGTAATTGGTGAAATTGCTGAATATAAAATGCAGAATGTTTTAAAATCCTCAAGTATCTCTCTGTCTCTCTGACTATTATTATAAACCATCATCTCACTATTCTTTTCTGCTCTAGAGATATTTAGTCCCTCTTCACCAATAAATAAATAAATGTTGCTTTCTTTCATGTTAGCATTAGATATTTTTATTATGTGTATAAAAGGCTTACCAGAGGAAGAAGAGTAAATGCCAAGCTCACGTACAAGCAATTTTTCACAAGGGCAGCCATTTTATTTAAAGATGATTTTGTGAAATCTTCGACTGTTGAGCAGGAAAATGAGGAGGACAAACAGGTTAACAGGAAATATTGCTGTGGTCCTTCACATCATCTTGGAATCTGAAATGGAAATGGAAAAAAAATCAGCAATGTATTTCTACTAATACTTTTAATATGGTATGTTGTATCTTATGTTATATCCTGTAGATATGTTAATTCAAACGATTTAAGATACTATTTTACTAATTAATTTTCTAATTAAATTATAGTTTGTACAATGCAAAACAGTTTGTGGGAGTGTTGAAGTGGCCTACTGAACCAGATATAAACTTAAAAGCATGCCATGATAATCTTCTTGCATATGATTTACAGTCTTAAGGATATAAATTCATTAAGTTCTTTAATGCGGCTTACAATATTTACAGTAATTCTTTCAGGTTTGTTAATAAATTGTTCATAAAGCAAGAAAGTAATATACAGTCATAACATTATGACCGCTTGTGTAATATTGAGTAGTTCCCCCTTTTGCTATCATAACACTGATGCACTGTGTGTTCTGACACCTTTCCATCACAACCAGCTTTAATTTCTTTATTAATTTGATCTACACTGCTGCTTCGATGGACCCTGTCTCCAGTTCACTTGTTTTCCTCCCTTGAATCACTTTGGTATGCCCTGACCACTGCAGACCAGGAACATCCAACGCGAGCTGCAGTTTGGGACTTCCCTGAGACCTCATCCTCTAGCCATCACAATCGGTCCTTGTCAAAGTCACTTGTCACTTGCCCATTGTTTTTGCTTCCAACACATCAAGAAAAAAGGTTCACTTGCTGCCTAATACTGTATATCCCACCCACTTCCAGCCACTATTATAATGGGATATTGAAAATGTAGCTACTGTGAGAAGGGCTGAATTGTAATGGCCAGACAACTAAGTCAGAGCAAGTCCAAAACTCCAGCTCTTGTGGGATGTTCCTGGTCTGTAGTGGTCAGGACATACCGAAAGTGATCCAAGGAAGAAAAACCGGTGAACTGGCAACAGGGTCATGGGCAGCCAAGGCTCACTGATGCACATGGGGAGTGAAGTCTGGTCCATGTAGTCCGATCTAATGGAAAGCTACTATAGCTCAAATTGATTAAAAGGTTAATGCTGGTTTCAGTAGAAAGGTTTCAGAACAAACAGTGCATCTCTTTTACAGTATGATGGCAAAAGGGGGGACCTAGAGCTACTTGATATTAAGCAGGTGGTCATGATGTTATTTTGGTTTAGGAAGATTTTTTTTAATAATGACAATCAACTTAGTAAGAATCATTAGTTATTTTTGCAATGAAATTACTATACAACAATCAATAATTAGTGTGAAATGTCGGAGACTTTGGTGACAGTCGTTCAATCCATGCCTGCTTGATTGCTTCCCGAAGATTTTCATGTACAGATATTTGCCCCAGAAGTTCACAATACACTTAAGAATTCCCTAGTTTTAGCAATTTGTATGCAGAGGTGGACACCCCGGCTTCAGAAAGTAAATGTTCTATACGTTAACTAAACTAGCTGATTCTAATTAGTACACAACAATTCAGCCAGAGAGACTGAGAACTAATTAGTGACATCACCTGGTTTGTGCACAGGGAGAACTATAAATCATGGCACATGCTGTCTTAATACTTTTGGCCACCAATACACCAGTAATGTATTATCTTGCATACATATGCACATGGACACACACACACACACACACACACACACACACACACAAGAGATCGAGATTGAACTAACCCAGCTTATGCCAACACGGCACAGTTTAACCACTGCAATATGAGAATGTGGAACTTTTTTCTGTCCCTACATGGATGCTTTCTTTCTTTCTTATTGATATATTGCGAAATATGCTGTTACTGATGTTTTTGTTCCTTTTCTGCCAAAATTAGCCTGCGTGCTTTGGCAATACTGTTTCTTATTATTATAGTCATGCAAGTGAAGCGGATTTTAATTGAACTGAACTGAACTGAACTGAACTGAGGAACTGAGCGACAGAGCCGTAACCTGACTAGCCAGTCATTTTACCTTGATTTTTCTTCTTGAAGTAGCCCATCAGACTAGACTGGTTTTGTGGAGCTTTTCTTGGCATGCATGTCTTCTGTGGCACTAACTGTAATTACTCCCCCCTTCCCTTGGATGCTGAGTGCAAATAATGTTCCACTCTGTAACTCCCTGTCTCATGCATTGCTTTAAAACACATCCACCTTAACGTTACAGCTTTAATTTCTGATTGTATTAGCCGAATTTCAAAAACTCCACCAATTTTTGAAGCGAAAAGCAACTCAATAAGTGACTACTTATTAATAGGTCTTGATCATGAGTGTCCACCATGTCTACCTTGTAAGGACAACAAACTCATAAACATAAACCTTGAATCAGACATTACTGTCCCAGCTGCTATTAATAATAATAATAATAATAATAATAATAATAATAATAATAATAATAATAAATACCCTCTTCACAATGAGCTTCTGGAATTCACTGTGCTGTGTTAAAAGATAAATATACTTAATTTGGCAAGAAATTTGTGATATTTTGATGATTAAAATGGGAAGTGTCGCACATTTTCCACAATGGGTAATTTATAATACATAAATGCACAGTGTAGCCACTCCTCTCAATGTATGCACTGTCACCAAAGTACCAGGGAGGCAGGCACTGGACTCCACCTCTCATCAGCCACCATGAATCATACATCACTACTGAATGAATGAAATGAATCACATGATTATGCCATGTATGTAAGCTCCTGGTTCATGTTTCCCAAAACTCAGGGAGGAAGCATGGATAAAGTTTACGCTAGCCAACCTCCGACAGCGACATGACAGCTGCACAAGAACCAGGGGTTGGGAGTCCTCCCATGCTCAGCTCCAGGTAGAGACTGTAGGGGTAGCCTCCCATGCGAGAACATTTCTCTACAGCCCTACCCTGCTGTGAACATCGCTCTGTCCTCCAACCCTAATGAGAATATTAATCTGCCCCCCCCCCCCCTCCGGAGTTTGGTTTGCATCCCATGAGACATTAGTTATCGAACCGTCAGGAAAGCCCTGGGCTACACCTCCTTTTTATAACCGTGAACCACCCATGTCTATCCACATTAACTGGTTTCCTGTTTCATGTTGCCATCCATCTGTTATGGTTTTGCACATTAGGGCTTATCTCTAGTTAGTAATCACAGTTCATAGCCTAGTTCCTGTTCCTGAGGATTTTTACTTTGTGTTCGTGATCATTGTTAAAGAGAACCTGCACTTGCATTCGCCAAACCTTATTCCTGACATGCAGCTGGCATTATAAAGGTTATTAAAATCCATGAATATGGATATTCATTAGTATTCAATTGTAAATACTCCTGTTCTTATGTACTGTACTATGCACTGATCAGTCTTAACATTAACATCACCAACAGGTAAAATGAATAACAATGATTATTAATTAGATACCAGTAAACAGATGACAGGAGCATGAAGCCCTCGGGCTTGCTCGCCAGGGAATATCTGAACATTTTGATTCATACATATTCACATTCCATACAAACTTAAATAATTCTTTTGATTGTGTAAAGCTGTTTTGAGACAATGTCAATTGTTAAAAGCGCTATACAAATAAAACTGAATTGAATTGAATTGAATTGGATAGCCAAGGCCCACCCATGCCCATGGGGACCAAAGGCCACCCTGTCTGACCCGTCAGCCGGAAAAGCCAATGCAGTCCAAACCACTGAAAAAAGTCAATGCTGGCTACAATAGAAAGGCACCAGAATACCAGCGCAGCGTAATATGAGTTGCACCACAGTCTTGGCCTAGCAGTCAAAGTGCCAAAGCCTGCCAACCCGGCATTCAAACCCCAGAGATCCCAATCCAGTTGAGCATCCATGATATAAACTGGGCAAACAAGTTTGATCCTTGGACGCCACCCCACAACCCACAGCACCCAACAAATCTACCTATAATGCCCCAATGCCAGACACCACAGCACACCCCTAAGAGGTCCCACAGAGTCCATGCCCCGAGGGATCAGAGCTGTTTTGGCAGCACAAAGGAGAACTTAAAACCTAAGTGGTTTTAACGTTCATGGCTGATCAGTGTATATTATATATGCTACAGTATATTATACATTATAAGATTACATCTTCAAAATATCGTTACTGTATAGTATATTATTTCTTGCAGAAATCTAACCTTGGCTTTCCGGGATACTGTATGCTTGGTGTTTCTGAGCCAGTGGGTGTACCTACTCTAAGAATGTTACGGAATCATCAGGCAGCAAAAACGGCAGGTGGTGGTGGGAGTGCTGGAATGAGCTCATACCAGTCAAGCTAAACACTAAGCACTGGGATAATCTGGTATTTCTCTGGGAAAATCCACAACCTCCTTCCATAAATAGAATACCATTACCACTACAGAAATTTCTTTTACTTATTCATTCCATCCAAACGTGACCAGATTTGAAGCTACAGTACAAAGGCTAGCTTCATGGTACTTGCACGGTAACGCATAGCTATGCTGATAGAGCCCAGATGCCTGCACAGCGGTTGCTCGTGAATAATTACCGATTCAATCTCGTTTTGCACAGACACCAGTCTCCTAGCATAAGGGGGAGGATTTGGGGTTTTCAGTAAACAATAGTGAGGAAGTTGTGATGGATAGATTTTGATGGAGAATGTGTGATGAGAGGAAGAAGATAGAGCAATACAGATAGACTTAGGGATGTAAGGAAGCAAAGGGATGAGAGAGATGCAGCAGCTGCAGCACGGCTCCTGGTGTAATTAGTGGGTGGAATGAAGCTGACTCACAAACTCCCCCAGCTATACTCCATACTGTTTATATGAGTGTAGGTGTGTGTGCTGTATGCATGCATGAATGTAGCGAAGTCTTCATCCTTTTCACTCTCATAAAAAGGCATATGCTAATGTCCTTTCAGAATACTATTAAAGACCAAGACACTGGGAAAGCAAATATTTGCAGCTTTATGTAATGCAACACATTGTGAAGTGAGCTCTCAAGACCGGCATGAGGGATTCCTCGGGTAATACTTTTATGCATTTACAAGAGACAAGTCACTCATAGTACTTCTATCCTTCTTGTGTCGTAAGTGTTATAGCTGTTACAGCTTTAATTTTTTATTTTATTAGCCAAAATTCTAAAACTCTATTTTAAAATGAATAAACATCACTGTGCTATCCTTTTTTAATGTTTGCAAAGGGGGAAATCGTCTATACTGCTTTATTCTGTATACAGGGTCATGGAGCCAATCCCAGGAATCTTAGGGCACAAGTCAGGTTACTCACTGGACAGGGTTTCAATCCATCGCAGAGCCTCTTTGGAGTGTGAGAGAAAACTGGAGTAACTAGAGGACACTGACCAAGCATGGAGATAACTCCATGCACACAGACCTGAGGTGGGAATCGAACAAGAGAACCAAGGCAACAGTGCTAACCACTAACCCACTGTGCCACCCAGGGGAAAAAACTAAGGCTGCACAAAATTTTCTTTTTAGTGCCAAATGCAAGCTGTGAGAGCAATGGTTTCAGGGGACAACAAAGAGTCTGAGAAATTCACTGGAGCCAATGGTTCGGATTTTGTCAAATCTCATTTGCATAACATAGAAAAAAAAATCTCAATTCAAATGTTGTTTAGCATTTGTCACATAGTCTCTGTGTCCCATACCACTGTCACCAGAAAACAAATAGTTACCTGTCGCTTTGTCACTTTGCTTGTGTAAAGGCAGGATAAAGTGTGCTAGGAGAGTTTAGGAACACATAATGTTCCTGAGGAGTATAGGAGTTCTGTAAACACTGATCAGCCATAATAGTATGACCGCCTGCCTAATATTGAGTAGGTCCCCATTTCTCCCACCATAACAGTGATGCACTGTATGTTTTGACAACTTTCTATCACAATCAGCATTAATATTTTCAGTAATTTGATCTACACCAGCGCTTCTATTGAATCAGAATACACGAGACAAGCTTCGCTCCCCATGAGCATCAGTGAGCCTTGGCCATCCATGACCCTGTCGCCATTTCATTGGTTTTCTTTCCTTGGATCACTTTTGGTATCTCATGACCATTTCAGACCAGGAACATTCCACAAGACCTGCAGTTTTGCAGTTGCTCTGATCAAGTCGTCTAGCCATCACAATCTGGTCCTTGTCAAAGTCACTCGAATCCTTGTGCTTGCCCATTTTTTCTGCATCCAGCACATCAACACAACACACATCCAACACAAGTTTTTAGTCAGCTCAGCTCTTGTGTTATGTTCCCAGGCGATAACTGATCCAGGGAAGGGAAACTGGGTGACAGTGTGATGGGTGGCCAATGCTCCAATCCAATAGAAGAGCTATTGTAGTTCAAACTGAGGAAAAGGTTAACGCTGGTTCTGATAGAAAGGTGGCACAACACACATTACTCTATTGGTGGCAAAGGGTAGGGGAGGGCTACTCACTATTAGGCATGTGGTCATAAAGTGAACACAATGGCTGATCAGTGTCTGTCATTCTTCTTCCATACAGTTCTGGACCCAAATCAAACTGTCAGTGTATTTGTATGTGCCAAGCGATCACAAGTCACTGAGACCTCATGCCTCATTAAAAACTCTCTCCAGTCCATAAACATTCACAAGCAGATAGGTCATTATACCATACATATATAAACAAAAGCAATGGGATTTCTTTCCTCTTAACTTAATGCATTATGCTCCTTTATTGCAGTTATGATTTAAAATGTAAGCTTACATAAGAACATTTTGTTTATATTGTTTAAAACCGATTACACTATCAAGACATAAAAATAGTGAAGCCCAGTGTGCAGTCTAAACACATAAGGGCTATGTTTAGCATTAAAAATTGTTCACTAAACTACAAGGACTCTGTCCAACAACGTATCAGCCCAAGTATACAAGACTAAATGAAGAAGCCAATCTTGACCCTCTGGAGAGTGTTAGTACAGTCCAAATGACTTTGCAGAGGCAATGAGGCATAATCATCCAACCTGCCAACCGGCCTCTTTGTTGACTGCCCAGTATGAGCTGTAAAATACCCTCCCGTCCCGCAACAGGACAGATACAGAACAGGGAGTATGGGGAAAAAAGCATTAAAAAGGAAGGAATTAATGAAAGTAAGAAGGCAAGAAGGAAGTTGGTTAGACAGGTAATGGAAGCTATAAAGGAATAAAAAATAAATATGATGCAAGGATGCAACCGAAGACATAAGGCAAAGCATAAATCCTAGATGGAAAATAAAACGAGGAAGAATGTAAAATAAAAAGAACAGGGAAAGAAGCGAATATTAAATGTGAAATATGTTGAGATTGCAGAGACAGAACGAAAGCAATGCTTGAAGGAGAGAAGGCTTGAATGAATGAAATGGAGGGAAGGAAGGAAATAAGACATCAAAGACAGAAGGAATATGTGTATCCATCATCATCCTTGGGGATGGTAGAAATCTGTCACAAGAGAAGTCATGCAGTAAATTCTTGTCCATGAGTCTTCATATTTCTTGGAGATCTTATTATTCTGCATTAATACCAGACTTGGCTGGCCAACCTGTGAAGTCCCTAACGGCTATGTTTAGCCTACCGACTGTTGTTTAGAGCAAAGAGGGATCACCGTTCGCATATTGAGTAATACAGTAGTTCTGTGTTTTGACATTGTTCATTTAAGAGAGAAAAACAGGAAAGTTACAGAATCTTACATTATATCTGAAAGATGGAATGCTGTTCCATAATAGTATAAATCTCTCTCTCACTCACACACACACACACAACTGAGTATAATTAATAAAAGAACTCTAAAGGTGTGTTCAGTTCTGGCACCACATGTCACTCAAGTAAGCAATATGGATCATGGCTATTAAACCAGGCCATTGTGCTGCATTATGGGTAACTGACACAATCACAAATCATATTCCCAGCCAGGCAACACTGGAAAACCGTTACCCCACAATAAGACCAGCGCAGTGTTTGTGCTCTGGGACAAAGACTAGTGCATGCACAGATCCAAACATGTGTTCCTGTGTCTGTGTACACATATGACAAAAGGAATGCTGGAACTAAGTGCTGTGGTCAAAACAAAGTAAACTATGTCCTTGTTAGTTATGATGTGGCCTCATAAACAGATGAGTCATATCATTTCATCTCATATATCCCAAAATAACTACGAAAAAAAAAAAAAGTCATGTTTTGAGTATTGATGCATTTTCAGGCTAGCACATGCCAAGGAGAGGTCAAAAAAATGTGTGGCAGCCTGAGAAACTTTTCACATTTAAATGTTGACATGGGTGGCATTGTGGCTTAGTGGTGCATTTTCGCCTTGCACCTCCAGGGTCCGGGTTTGATTCCCGCCTTTGGTCTGTGTACTGTACATGGAGTTTGCATGTTCTGAGTTGAGTGAGCGTGTGTTTGCACTGCAATGGATTGGCATACCATCCAGGGTTTACCCCACCTTGTGCTGTAAGTCCCCCCCCGTGTCCTTGTATACAGGATAAAGCAGTATAGACAAATGAGTGAGTGAAATGTTGACATCTTCTGCTATATACAGATATGAAAAATACAGACATTCCTGAAGGTTTTCTCGCTTACTTCAGGTTGTTTCTTATCACTTGTGGTGAAATAAATGTCTCATTCATCATCTCTCACTCATACAATCTCTGTTCACACTATAATCTGTGTGAAAATAAGCTCTGATTTAGTCAGTCAGTCAGTAAGTCATATTTTGTTGGGTAAATACTGTAGCTTATCAACATCTACTGTATGGTGACATGGTGGCTTAGTGGTAAGCATGGTTGCCTTGCACCTCCAGGGTCCGGGTTCGATTCCCGCCTTGTCTACATGAAGCAAGTTCTCCTCATGCTTGGTGGGTTTCCTCCAGGAAATCCGGTTTCCTCCCAAAGACATAAAGGTTAGGCTAATTGTTTCCAAATTGCCCATATTATGTGTGTATGCCTTGCAATGGGTTAGCATCCCATCCAGGGTGTACCCCTTGTGCCCCAAGTCTCCGGGACAGGCTCCAGGCCCCCATGACCCTGTATACAGGATAAAATGGTATAGATGATGAAGTGAGTGAGTGAGAGCATCTACTGTATTGATGAGGTCATTTTCAACTAGTAAAAAATAAAAAATAAAAATTTTCATAACGTGGGCTACTTTCCAGCAATCGGCCATGGTAAATGCTGACTGATTTTCCCACACACATACAGTATTTTCTGTTCATACAACTAGAAATGATGTTATTTTGATCATTACTGATCATTTTTGCAGGTGGCAGGATACAAATATTTATAGACAGAAATTACTTGAACTAATTGAATTGCTCTCCTCGCATTCTCTCACAGCTCCTTCCACAGGAGACATGAGGAAATAAACAAGTGCAGGAGGAATCAACATGATTTTTTTATAATTTTTTTGCTGAATAAGGACATATTATTCAGAGAAAGAAAATATAATTTTGATTCCTCCTGTCCCTGTTACCTTTTTCTTGTGTTTTTCTGGGAACCTGGTGTGAAGAAAGGAAACAGGGACAGGAGAAATCAAGATGATATTTTTTTTCTCTGAATAAGATGTCCTTGCTCACCTTTTAAATCAACATGACTTGATCAACTGTTGCCCAGTTCCATTGACTTTTTTTGGTGTCTCAGGCTAAGTGGGCTGTCCTTGGGTGCATATGAACCTGTCAGCAGTTTGCTAGTATATAACTGATAATCAATAATCAATGATCAGTTCACCTTGCTATGATGTTGATGTTATGACTGATTGGTGGATTATTCATGTATGAATTCACACAAGTTAGTGTATGAGGTTTGATATCAAGCTCTCTACACCCCGCACCAAAGCCTCCTCCTAAGATAGGTGAAATATGACTTAGACGATGATGGATGTCACCAGCCAAGTAGCTTTTCAGCACAGAACATTTCTTGGTCTCACAATTTACGTGACAGCAAATAAATATTGCCCATGTGCCCCGATAGGATTTATTCATCATGGTTAAATCATTCTTGTTCTGAACTATTTGCTAGGTATGACTGAGAACTGTGCTATAACCAGGGTTTGGTTTCTGTAAGATTTTGTTTAGTTTCTGTAATACATTCAAATTCAAATTTTATTTGTCACATACACAGTGATACACAGTATGATATGCAGTGAAATGCTTAGACAACTGCTCGTGACCTTAAAATAAAAGACTATGAATAGGAATAGGAAATAAATATGAAAAATAAAATAGAAGGTAAATTTAACTAGGAAATAATAAAATTAAATATAAAAATTAAAGTTAAAATAAAATAACTGTACAACAATATAGAATATAGAAAATATATGAAAAATGTTCATATGCTCAAACTCAATGTAAGGACAGTACTACAATAACAATATTATGAAGATATCCTACAGTATAATATATATATATTAAATTAAAGCAATGGGAAGAATTGTTTTACTGTGACAGGCTGCAAAATGTCTAAAGATAGAATAAGAACTTGGTTGTATATGTAACAACCTCAGCAGCAACCTCATTTCCCCTCTCGTCTGTTCCAACCACTCAACATTCAGCATCAGCAGTACACTAATCACCTGATCATCTGTCATCATCTGCACCTGTTTCTCATTGGTTCATGCCTCAAGTTAGGATTTTTTTTAATGATCTGCATAGCTTAACATCTACTGTGCATCCAAATTTTAAATTCTTGATTTATATTATCGTATAAGCCTGTATAGGCCAGTGTGTGCACTGTGAGCATTTAGATGGTACCCAAAATTTTTTATCAAATCACCAAAAAGCTTCAGCTGACAGAGAATAAAGACAGGATATATTTACTGGAAAAAACACAGCCATACAACAAAGTGTCAAATCTAACACTTCGTTTCGTTTGCTCTCCTCCACCAGCCAGCGCAGACACACTTAAAACAGTTTGTGCAGCACCAGATCAACAGTGAAAATGTCAGCCCTGAGATAACATTTTACAGTTTCTACAAGGTATATACAGACAGGCTATTAGCAATCAAAGTTCATGCCAAGCATTAAGAACGTATACAACATGCAAGTGCTTCTACAGAACATGTCTGTTACACTTCTTGGAGAATATAGAATATCACAAGCAAAAAGGATCGGTTTTGCTGCTATTACAATCCCACTGTTGCAAAGAAAAAATGGCAAAAGATAACGTAATTAAAATACTACAATCTGATCATTTTAATTTATACACACATTTCATACTCATTTCCCTAATTTACTTTTGGATTCTTGGACACTGCTTTGTGACAACGACCACTGTTAAAAGCACTCAGGCACTCATTGCCAATACTGCTTGATCCTGTATACAGGGGGGCCTGGAGCCTATCCCAGTAGACTTAGAGCATGAGGCGGTGTACACCCTGGACAAGGTGTCAATCCATCGCAGGGCATACACATACACACACTCACACGCTCATTCACACACTATGGGCTATTTGGGAATGTCAATGGAATGTCAATTAGCCTAATCTGCATGTCTTTGGGAGGAAAATGGGAGTACCCAGAGGAGACCCACCAAGCATGGGGAGAACGTGCAAACTCAAACATGCACACACAGATGGGAATCGAACCTGGACCCTAGAGGTTCATTTCAACAGTGCTAACCACTAAGCCACCGTGCCACCTGTTAAAAGCACTATATAAATAAAATTTAACTGAATTGCACTTTATTTTCATTAATAGCAGTTTATATTCTATTAGGGGTAGCTCAGTGGTTAAGGCATTGGACGACGGTTCAGAAGATCCCAGGTTCAAACCTCACAACCACCAAGTGGCCACTGTTGGGCCCTTGAGCCGCAGAGAGAAATTTTCATTTTGATATCACATTCTCCTTAATATATAAATAAATTTAAATAGTGTGTGCATTTAATGTATTTACACATGCATACTTTCAGCAGACACTAATAAGAACTAATTTGCCAAGTTCAATGAAGAAAGGCCTGTGGGAGTAGAGAGATTTAAAATCTAATCTTTCTCCTCTGAATTTTGGTCAGCTGCAGTTTTGACCTTGGGCTCTCAGTCATACCTGGCAAATAGTTCACAACAAGAAAGATTTAACCATGATAAATGAATCCTATCAGGGGCACATGGCCCTTTCTACTGTAGATGTGTATTTATTTGCTGTCACGTAAATTGTGAGACCAAGAAATGTGCTGTACTGAAAAGCTACTTGGCTGGTGACATCCATCATCATCTAAGTCATATATCATCTAACTTAGGAGGAGGCTTTGGTGCGGGGTTTAGAACACTTGATATCAAACCTCATTCTCTCACTTGTGTAAATTTATAAATGAATGATCCACCAATCAGCCATAACATTAACATCATGGCAAGGTGAATTGAACATTATCAGTTGATTATTAATGCTTGATTATCAGTTATATACCAGCAGACTGGTGACAGGATCATAGGCATAGCCTGCCCAGCCTGAGCCACCAGAAAAGCCAATGCAGAACAAACCACAAAAAAGTCAACACTGGTATTGGTATCACATCACACAATGCATCATAGCCTACCTAGCACTGGGCCCAGACAAGGAATTCAAGGTTGTTGATCCGGCCTCCAAACTCTCCAGATCTCAATCTGATCAAGCATCCATGGAATGCACCCATAGGATCTGCTGCTACCCATTGTGCCATTATTTATTTAACAACAATTACGCCGAAAAGAAAAAAACGCATGGGCAACCAAAATACCCCCTTACTGCTTCCACAACATTTCAGAGGGTAGTTTGCAGCCAGGTGCTGGTAATCATCCATCCTTCTTTAATTGATCATCTACAAATGTGTAGACCTCTACAAAAGGAGACGTTTTGCCTGCATGAGCTTGGTGCCAAGTGCTTGGTCTGAAGCATTCAGGGATGTGTTAGCACAATCATTTTGAGTAAATTAACCAATCTTGTCTGAGTTTGCCAAAAAGCATCAAAAAGTTAAGATCATCTTAAAACAGAGAGTGAATGTGATGCTTACCCTACCAATTATCTCTGTACAATAGTCTGGGGAAGGCCCTTTCCTATTCCAACATGACTGTGCCCCAGTGTCGAAAGCAAGGACTATAAAAACATGGTTTAATGAGTTCGGTGTGGAAGAACTTGATTGGCCCACACAGAGCCCTGACCTCATCCCTATCGAGCACCTTTGGGATGAACTAGAATGGAGATTGCAAGCCAGGTTTCTCATCCTAGAGTACATTAGTGCCTGACCTCATAAATGCCCTACAGAATGAATGCTCTATAGGCACAAATTCCCACAGAAACATTCCAAAATCTTGTGGACACCCTTTTGAAAAGAGTGGAAGCTGTTATAGCTGCAAAAGGGGGACCAACTACTAATTGAAGTATATTAATAATAATAATAATAATAATTTTGTCAATACATACATTGTTGGTTGTGTATATGTGTACATATATGTATATATAGAATTACCGCCTCAGAGTTTGTGTGCATGAGGTTTTCATTTTCTCCATGTGCTTGGCGGGTTCCCTCCAGGTACTCCCACACTCTAAGCACATGAACTCACTCACTTCTCTTCTATACCACTTTATCCTGTATTCAGGGTTGCGGGGGGCCTGGAGCCTATCCCAGGAGGCTTAGAGCACAAGGCAGGGTACACCCTGGACAGGGTGCCAATCCATCACAGGGCACACACACATGCACACACACTACGGGCAATTTGGGAACGCCAATTAGCGTAACCTGCATATCTTTGGATTGTGGAAGAAAACCAGAGTACCCAGAGGAAACCCACCCAAGCACAGGGAGAACATGCAAACTCAGATACGGGAATCGAGCCTGGCCAGGAACTGAACCCAGACCCTGGAGGTGCAAGGCGACAGTGCTAACCACTACACCACCGCCAAGCACATGCAGATTATCTTAATTAGCGTTCCCAAATTGCCCATAGTGTGTCAATGTGAGTGCGAATATTGTCCTACCGGATGTCCTACCACGGTTGTAAAAATAGATACAATGGTCACCACTGGCTTCCACTGTCACTAGTTAGACTACAGAGGTTCCTAGATGGATGGATGTCATATTTTCGTGATCTGAATGGGAACTGGTCGACCCAAATTTTACAATTGAAAATGTAATTTGTTCTTGATTCGACAGGGGTATAGGGAGAACCCACAGGAGGCGTGTTGCTTGAACCTTATAATACTAGTGTCTGGGTGTGGTGAAGGGTATCAGGGCTGTATTACTGATGTTTTATATATATATATATATATATATATATATATATATATATATATATATAGTTATAGTTATATATATATATATAGTTATATATATATATAGTTATATATATATATAGTTATATATATATATAGTTATATATATATAGTTATATATATATATATATATATATATATATATATATATATATATATATAAAGCTATATGAATGCAATAAAGCTGTATGAGCTCTTCAGACATAATTAAGCCACAAGAGGTTAAACACTTGTAATGTAATTAGATGTGGTAATGTAAGTGGGACTCTACTGTATATGAATGTCTCTCTTTCCCGACACACACTGTAGCAAAGACAAGACTCGTCCGCCGCGTCACATTTCAACTCTATAACGAGCTGCTGGTTCAAAATGACTGCGTTTGCATTATGTACTGTCTCAGTGTTTAAACAGAAAGACAACATTAAAAAATAAAACAGCCCCAGCTGAGTGGATAAACTGGATCATCATCCTCTCAGAGATCTTACCATCGCGATGCGCAGCAGAACAGAAGAGGAGGAGGAGGAGGCTGGTGAAGAGTCGCTCCGCTGCTGCTACATCACCTCAGTCTGGTGCTTCGAGATGCGCTGAACAAATGATCGAAGGAAAGCGATGCAACAGTTAAAAAAAAAAAAAGCCCTGTAAACTTCTCTCCTGGTGAGTTGAGCAGTGCCGGTGTCGCGGTGTGCTGAGGAAATGCTCCTGTGTGCCACTGAGAGGGAGAGGAAATACTCAGAAGGAAAACACTGAGAGAAACAGCGATGTGACTGCAATAATGAATGAGAGAGAGAGAGAGAGAGAGAGAGAGTGTGTGTGTGTGTGTGTGTGTGTGTGTGTGTGCTTGCTTTGCGCCTTTGCGCGCAGACTGACGATGCAGCCGCCGCTATGTGCCTCGCATTCTGATCACCTCTCTCTCTCACACACACACACACACACACACTAAAAAATGATGTCACAAGAGACTGGTGTGTTTGTGTTTAATGATCTTATCTTTCTACTGGAGTTTAGATTTTTTTTTCCCCTTTATGCATTATACTATATTGCCCTTTTTTATTTATTTATTTTTTTTCTTAAAGAAAAAAAAAGCACAACAGCCCATACATGAAAAAAGAGATAAGATAGAAGGCAGGCAAAAAAACAAAAAAAAATTGTATATATATGTATATATATATATATATATATATATATATATATATATATATATATATATATATATATATAGTGATGGCCAGTGGTGATGATTATTTATTCAAGTCAAGTCAAGTAGGTTTTTATTGTCATTTCAACCATGTACAGTTTCGTACACGATGAAACAAAGCAACGTTCCTCCAGGACCAAGGTGCTACATACGACATAAAGTTACAACATAAATTAACAAAAAACTAACTAGCTAACTAACTAAGAAATCTAATTAGCTGGCTAACCGAGACAAACCAGATTAACATTATAAATTAACAGAAACTATCTACTGTAAGTCAGAAACTATTCCCTTTTTGTACAACCGTTGACAAACATTTTGTACAACATTCACACACACATTCACAATTTGGAACGGCAATTAGCCTTATCTGCATGTCTTTGGACTGGGGGAGGAAACCGGAGAACCCAGAGGAAACCCACCAAGTATAGGCAAGCTCAGACCCAACTCGGGAATCAAACCCAGGACCCGGAGGTGCAAGGCGACAGCTAACCACAGTGCCTCCAAATATCTAAATAAGTAAATAAATAAGTATACAAATAAGAATAGAGTTCCTACACTAGACTAGGAACCTTGTAGTATGGAGGAAGATAAAAAAAAGGGCCAATGATCTTTTATAAATAATAGTCCCAGATCTTATAGAAGGCATTCACCGACATATCCAACATGCACGAAATGTACTTATTAGGAACAACGTCTATAATAATATTATGTCAAGACTTTTTTTTTGTTGTTGTTGGAGTGTCCTTATATCAAAACAACAAAACATTTTTTCCTTGCTGCAAAAGTCAGTAAATTGAGCAACCTTCTATGCATGATGTTGACAATACAAGTATCTAGACGACTAGGAAGGAGGCACATAGGAACTAACTCCACTGGAACATCAAAAATAACATTCCCAATTATTCAAAATACTAGACCAGTACCTCTATAGCATTTTTTGTTTAAAATGAAGTTTCTATTGTTTCTGTTGTTTCGAGTGCAAATGGGTGACTTGGAACTAGTAAAGAACCAGTAAATAAAAAGAGTTGAATCATTAAAGGAGTTGCCTGCTTGCTTTGGTGTTTTTATTCTTTTTATGTCTTATGTGCAAAAAATATTTCGTTACTATCTGAACATCATTAATGGTTTATGTCGATTATATTCTTGCTCACTTTCTCTAAATTACTCCTTCATTCTTTTTCTATCTCTCGTCCAGCTCAGCACAGTGGTGGCAACATGACTCTGTATTGCTGGTTAAGGTTTGTGGTTCAAGCTCCATTACTGCCAATTGACCATTTTTAAGCAGGGACCTTTACCCTATCTGCTCCAGATGTGCTCTATCATGGCTGATCCTGCACTGACTTCAGCTTCCTCACAAGCAGGGATATGCAAAGAAAATAATTCACTCTGCTGTAATGTGACAGATAAACATTTCTTCTTCTGCCTTATCTCCCACATTTTTCTCACTGTCCCACTCTCTCTGAATGTCCCCTCTTTCAGAGTCCTCCCCCCCCCCTCTCTCTCTCTCTGTGCTCCCATCACTCTTTAGTCCACTTTCTCATTGTGTTGCAGCTCAGCGTCTCTAATTATGTGGTCTCTCACAGCTCTTTATTCCTCTTTCTTTTTCTCTGTCTCTCACTTTCTGTTATCTTCTTGTCACATTGTTGGTATCTGTTTCCCATGCTCTCTGTCCCATTCCTTCTCTTCTGTCTTGCTGTCTTACAGTTCAGTTCTCACTCACTGCCTAAACCTCTTTATCCTGTATAGAGGGTCATGGGGGCCTGGACCCTATCCCAGGAGAATTAAGGCGGTGTACCCCCTGGACGGGGTGTCAATCGCTGAGAACACACACACACACACACACACACACACACACACACACACACACACACACACACACACACAATAATTTGGAAACACCATTTAACCTAACCTGAATGTCTTTGGACTGTGGGAGGAAACCGAAACACCTGGAGGAAACCCACCAAGCACTGGGAGAAACTCCATGCAAACTCCTTGCAAACAGACCCAAGGCGGGAATCAAACCCAGACCATGTAGGTGCAAGGCGACAAGGCTAACCATTTAATTCAGTTCTGTTTATTTCAAAGTACTGTAGCTTTATTGGCATTTTGCATGTTGTAAAATCCTGCCAACAAGAAATCAGTCCGAACCGCAATTTAAGAAAAATAATAAAAATTACAAATGTGGTCAGTTTATTAGAAGTGCTTAAATAATTCGTTAAGACTTTTATCATCACTAGATCTTAAACCAACTAAACACCTACAATATGAGAGAACATTTGGGAAATTGGGAGATATACAATACCCTTCAAAAGTCTGGACACACATTTAATTTCAGTGCTTTTGTTTTAAGATTTTGTTTTTTTACATTCTAGAATAATACTGGATTTTTCAAAACTGTGAAATAACAGATCATTATGTAATTAAGTAACAACAACAACAACAGCAACAGTCAGTTGTTATTTTAAGACATGAAGGTCGGCTGTTCTAGAATAGTTTTGGCAAGAACAGTATTGTCAAGTCCATTTGCAAAACCCATTAAACACCATTTTAAATCACTTACAGTAATATACCTATATGATATTATGATATATTTTTTTAGCCCTTATTATCCATTCACAGGATGAAAGTGTTCAGACTTTGCAATATGAAGTGGAAAACTTGATTTATTTGTCAATAAGCAGTCATCAATATTTTTTCATGAAGATGTGCATTATGGTGTATAATCATTCAGCTCAGCTGTGTGTTGAGAAGGGACAGGACCCTGGACAGCAGCCAGACAGCAGGTGATGTAACAGCGCATCATTTCATTCATTACGTTATGTCAGAGACCCATGACCCCATTACACTGTAGGTTACACACAGCAACATTCTTCTGTGCTTCACGTAGCGTCTTCATGTGAGCTCTTTCTGACGTAAATTAGGCATTCATTTGAATGAAAAAATACACCTTTTCCTGTTCATCCTACTCTCCTACTCTTGGTTGCCGTAGTCCTGAAAAAGAAACAGATTACCAGATTTTATAAAAGAATATAATATAACTTGTAAGAGTTCAGCTTTGTCAGGTACAGAGCATTTGGCCTTCATTGTGACATAAAAGGTGAAGAGGAAAGAGAACTAAGCTTCAGTTTATGGTAATGGGAAGACTTAGTTAGAATTAGACAAAAGTTTATGATTTGCATTTGTAAGTCTGATGATGGGTAACTTTGTTGCTTCACAGCTCCAAGGTCTCGGATTCAATCCTGATCTCAGATTACTGTTATTAGTTTCATATGTTCTCACCTCCAGGTTTCCTTCCAGCTCCAAAAACAATCCCAGTTTCTGGAATGCTGACTCTAAACTGTGATGGTCTGTACAGTGTAATTTTGACCAGAATAAAGTGATTAATGAGCATGGCACTGGGAATGAATTAATGACTTTAGCTGAAGTTAGAAATGGGTTATTTCATATCATGTCACTTTCTGTATCACTCGAGGTAGGTGCATGGGTGCCACTAAAAGACTCAGTGGCAGTACCAGAAAGAGGGGAGAGTAGCTGACTGACAAAACCCACATTCAAAACCGGTCACTGAAGCATTTACAGCAAGAAAATTCATCTGATAATAATATGTCATCTTAAACAACACTGTTCTTCCATAGCAACTGCTTAGTGTTGTGTTTTGATCGTTCATTACTGTTTGTTAACGTGAGCATGCCAACAAAGTTCATGACTCACCCCACTGGTTTCGTTCAAGGCTAACATGAGCTACAAAGATACTAGATTCTAACACAATCCCAAATTCATTTCTAAGCCCTGAACAAGCACACTATCTTTCGATTTTAAGCTATTTGGGATTAAACCCTGGAACAGTTAGTTAGTTAGTTAGTTAGTTAGTTAGTTAGTTAGTTAGTTAGTTAGTTAGTTAGTTAGTTGAGGCTATTCTAAAGTGAAATAAGTGGTGACATAAAGGGAAATTTACAACATTTCCAGGACTGTCCACCACCAACATGTTTTATTCTTCTCACCTTTTGGCTACATACTACTGGTTTAAATTTAAATTTAAAGAATTTAAAACTACTTTTTGCCCTTGTTAAGTGCCATTATATTTGACATAATACCCATTGATGCATTTGAAATCATGCGATTTATGATGGTCACAACAGATTTCATAGTAACATATCAATGGTAATCTTTAACTGATGTGTAAGAACCAGATGTCTGATGTGTAGATGTCTGTAGAACACAGAAGTAGAGATAACCTATACAGTAGTTTCATTTTTTTCCTCCTGAAGGAAACATGACACATTTTAAGTCCCTCTTGGAACAGAATATGCACCACAGTGCTGGGATTCACTGAGAAGTCATTTTTAGCATAATTTGTGAAGATCCAGGGAATATCAGGGGCAGAGATTTTGTGCGGCTGAGTGCAAGCCTGGGTTATGTGCATGATAAAAAAAAATGTAAACCCAAAACAAGCCATATAATTATTGCTTTTGATGCAAATGTTAAAGCAAAATATTTTTACTTATGTTTACACACATACTGTACATAAAAAATATATTTGTTTGCTTATTTATTTATTTATTTATGGTGCATCTTTGCAAAATTGAGATTTTTTGGTTCAGGTCAGTTTGTCACCTGTCTGTATGGTCTGTACCGGTCAAGTGCAGATTCCTTTTTACGTTAGCTACATAACGACAATCTTAAAATTGAAATTGATATTTTTCTCTCTGATCTCTTAGGAGACGTGAGAATCTATCAATCTCTTTTTTATTATCCTAATCTGTGTCTCTTATTCTCTTTTCCTCCTACACAGTAGCTGCTGATGAGTCAGTCTCCTGCAGTGGCAGTCTGGAAGAGAGAACGGCAGTCATGCTATATTCAGGCTGGGGTAAATTTATACATTATACAATACCATCAAGACGCCACTTCTCCATTCAACATTTTCACTGCTGTCTTGATATATTAACTGCCTGAACACCTTTTACATATTTGCTTTTTTATTGACTACTTAAGGCATCCTGTCAACTTCAAATGTCAACAAAACTACTAAACCAAATTGGTTGCTAAGCAACACAATAGACAAAATAATGGGTGTTCCTTAAACAAAATAATATGTGAAATTGTGTTATTGTTGAAAACCTTGTGCATTATTACGGAATTCAATGTTTGTTAAGTAACTAAAGAAATATTGAGAATTTTACAGTAGGTCAACTGATCATCATTTAAATAAGGAAACACCCTGTTGTAGGATTCTATGTAAATATGGAACAACAAAAACAGTTAAGAGTTCGGTGCCTTATATAAGTACTAAGCCATATTTAAGACTTTCTACAATCCTTCCTTTCTCACCATGCCAGATGATGTTTAACTCTCTATTAACATACCCTTTCTCAGCTGTGTATCCGTGAATGACGATCCCGGCCAAGATGGCTCAGAGCCCACTACATTCATTCCCTTGGACATTCAGCAAGTTGAATGCCTAATCCTTGAAAACTGACGCCACGAATTTGCTGAAGAGAAGCATCTGTCTGTGGGAACCATACACACAATCATCCATGAACACCACTTGCTCGATATAGGAACTCGGCTGGGAGTTACTGCCATATGCCCCATACAGCCCTGACCTCACTCCAAGCTATTTCCCAATGTTTGTGTCATTAAAGGAGTTCCTGGGAAGCCAGCGTTTAAGACATGAAGCATAGTTATTATGGCTTTGGCGTACTGAGAAAACCTTCTACCTTGATGGTGATTAGTGTAGGAGATGTATATATATATATATATATATATATATACTGTAGAAATAAAGGTAGTTTTTATTTTCATCAATATGTTCTGTTATTCTGGTGTATAATAATATACACACCCTAAACCAGATAAACTTTTTCCATCGCTCCAAAATCTTTATGCTCCAAAACAACATTTATAAAACAAGTTTTATCAAAAACCTGACTCCACCCACAACAAGCAATTAGTTCAATTGTTTATCCTACCTCTACAAGGCTATAATATGATGTACCCTGACACAACAGGATTTTAGATGAACCTCACAGATCCTCAGAGTGTTTCATATTAAACTACAGCAACAAATTTTCTCGTCTCCCTATCTTTGTTTCCACACAGTCTCACCCTATTCTCACCTCTTCATGGACAGTTTGCCCTCATATTTCTGCAAATTCATATTCATATAAATTCAAATTCACCATCATTAATTGATGCCCTAGTGTAATAAGAAAAGGATACAGTGCGGGTGCTGCATATGGTTGCCATAGTAACGGGTCTATTAGGAGGAAGGAAGCATCAGTGAGGGGGCAATAAGTATAGCAGTGTGGAGAGTGATGATGTGCTTCTCATGTGTGTGGTGAAAGAGTGGAGATAATTGGGGTGGAGTATAGGAAATATGTCAGAGGCATAAGCCTGCCCTTAAGCCATTAAAAAACAAAGCATTACAAGACAAAGCCCAACTTGGCTTATACACTTCATTACCTCTTAGATTCTCTTCAAGTCATTTTAAACTTTTGTTCAGGTCTGTTAATATTATTTCAACCATTTGTAACTGTACATATTTGCACCAATATTATTGTCCTTGGCATGGTTTCCATAATGGACAATGAACAGTGAAAACAATGCAATTATATTCAGATTTCAGATGGCACAGTTGTGTAGCAGTAGCCTCACACCTCCAGGGTCGAGAGTTTGATTCCTGAATTCATACTTGTCTCCATCCATCTCCTACATGTGTACGTGTTTTTTTTTTTGGGGGGGGGTGGCTTTTTTGGTACGCTTTACACGATTGTCGATTTGCAACTGGAAATTCATGTCTATTGTATTACTATCCTTGGTAATGGATGCTTGAAATTTAGTAGTATCTATCTATCTATCTATCTATCTATCTATCTTCCTATCAGTCTGTCTATCTAACGTACAGCACGTTCAACAATCTGACAAACATATGGATCATAGCCACACATCAGTCAAAGTGCACTGGTTGTCCAAGTCATTGGCAAGTCAGTGCCATGGACCAATCACAACGCACAGGACTATCACAAGCATGAGCCAAAAACAGCCATGAGCTAATTACAGCAACAAGCCAACCACAACCATGGGTCAATTACAGTTATGGTCCAATCACAAACCACCAGTCAATCACCGTCCACTGGTCACTCACTGTCCACTGGCCAATCATATGTAACACAACAGTTTAGGCACATTTTTCCTTTATTCATATCAGAAAAGCATGTTTTTTTAACTTAACATTATTTTAGTAAAGGTAAGTAATTTAACATATTTTTTTCAAAAATGCTTTCAGAGTTAACTGTCGAAATTCCACATAACTTTATTGTATGTACATAATCTTTTTTCAAAGATGCCTAAGTGCATATTTTGCATATTTTTAAACATTTAAACATTACTTTAGATTTTTATACAGTAAATCAAATAATTATAACAATAAAAGTTTACATATGGAAAATGTATTTATGTAGCATATAGCACATATGATGCTTTTCATGTATTATGCTATACATGTGAATGTGTGTGAATATGGGCTGTGGCTATGGTTCAATCAGATGATGCTTTCTGGCTCTTAAACAGCCTGTGAGTCGTCATCAGCGCCTTTCAGTGGCCCTCAGTGTTTTGAAGTCTACTCACAAACCAGATGAATTTGGAATCAACCCTTCATTTCTGTTACCAAGGTCACCAGAAAAAAAAGAGAGAAAAAAGGAAAAGAAGAGAGACTCAAGGGAATCAACATCTCTTTTCTTCTGTTTCTTTTGCTTCATTCCCTGCTCAAGTGTCTGAATCCCACATTTTAACAATAACAGTAATGACTTGTAAATTGACTCATTAGGTATGAAAATATCTACAGTTTGCCTTTAAGGAGACTTCCACCCTGAACTTCCACCCTCTGAATTTATTTACAGGTATTATCAATACAAGCTTAACCCAGTTTTTTTTTTTTGCCAAGTTTCTATTAATCTCTAATACAGCAATTATATATAGGCACAAATTATGGCACAAATGCGATCTCAGATTGTATAGAATCAACACAGTCAGTGTCATACGATGAACTGGAGTGTCAGGCTTTAATCCTTTTATTCCACTGAACGCTCAGAGCCTCATTGAACTGATATATGTTTATATGGACAGCTACTGCTTAAGGTGAAAAATGCAAATGTAACTCGCTTCATTGCCCGCTCAAACGATTGCTGTTACCATGGAAACTGAGCATGCCTTTGAGTTGGGCTGAGGAGGAAAGAAAAAACACAACATAGTGCTGGAGACCTGAAAAAGCAAAAGGAGATTTGTTTAGTGGATTCAAGATATTTCAAGCAGAGAGGAACAAAGAAACAGAGAATTAACAGTTTTTCAAAACTGGAGCTGTTTCTCTCTCTCTTTTTTTGATATTTAAATGGCACTTGAGAAAGATCTCTGCAACTCTCTTGGCCTAGAGTTTCGAGTCAGGCGCAGAAATACAAAAGCATCCTGAATAATAGACTCCCTTCTCTAATTCCCAAATAATATTTAATTATTTAAAATTATATTATGGTATGTATCATTTTGTCATTGGCTCAGAGTTAAAGTAGCAACTTATATCAGTATCTCTGTCAAAATGAAGTAATACATATTATACAGCTGTTAGTTCTGACTGAAGAATTTAATTGGATGAGAAGCATTCCACAAGTGGTGATATATAAGCACAACAGCACTGGGACATTTAATTATGTGTATTATTCCTTGTCACAGGTGTTCTAACAATGGTTAATTACGCTGACTTTTGCTCGTCTGCACGGGTGAAAGTAGGTCGGTACATTCGGCAGTACTGTAATGAGGAAAAAGCAGCTGTGTGCAAAAAGCCCATATTCAAAACCAGTCATACTGTATATCCTAATAATATACTAGAAAACACATGTAATATCCTTGTCATCTTAAACAACACTTTGTCTCCTTAGTAGTTACTTCTAAATACTTTCAAATTGCCTCTGAACCATCCATCATGTTTTGTTCCTGGTGAAGGCAGGCTACAAAGCTAACTAGCTCCTAACACAAGGCTGAATCTTAAATCCAACGGTAATACTTGGTGTGAAGAACAAGGCATTGTACACAATACATAGTGCACTACTGTAGATTTCCATATTATGCTATTTGGGATTCAACCCCAGAATCCAAGAAATGTCCACTACCTTCATAGTTTATTCTCTTCACTATTTGGCTACATAGTACCAGTAAGAATTTAAAATTACTTTCATCCCTGTTACACTGTGGGGTGCTATCTGTAATTTGCTAGTTTCGCCAGGATATGTGTTGGCGGAGCAAAATAACTGGTTAAATAGAGAAACAAATCTTTTTTTTTTTTTTAATAAATGCCATTTGTAGAATTATTGAATAAAAGTACTGTCACATTCAAGGTCATAATGATATTCAGTACGGTAGTGCTCCCTCTCATTAATCACTCCCTCTCTTAATTATAATATGTAAACATATTCTGATATAGGCACTTTTTTTTAACAGTTTTTGGTAAAACTGTATTTTTTTGTTAAGTTAAGCTTCTAATCAGAGAGGCTTAATATATTATTAGAATGACTGGATCATTAAATGAAATGAATGGCTTTATCGTGTACCAAAGCTACTACATATATACTGTACATATCAGGTAATATTCAGGACATTTTGTGGTCTATGGGACTAATATATTTTTAGTATATTTGTTTATTTGTTTTGTATTAACTTGAAAGTCACCTAATTTAACATTAATATAAAAAGCTGAAACAGCGATGAAGAAAGTTGAACTTCTATGGAGAGAAACTCACTGTTTGTGGAACACGAAGCCGTCGTCTAACACACACACACACACACACACACACACACACACACACAAAGTTTTAGCAATATCACCTCTCTTTTTATTGCTTTGACAGAGATGCCGTTTTTCCCCAGTGGCTCTCGAGCTATTCAACGCAATGAACTCCACATGAGGTCTGTCTCCCTCTCCACTCCATTCTCCTTAACTGGGACTCAGCAACACTATCACCATAGTGACCAAGCAAAAATGGCAGGGCTTGTCAATGCTTGAATTCCGAGCTGAATTTCACACCCACTGTGTGTATGTATTGATGTGTGGGAAAGAAAAAAAAAGCATAATTTATAATGGTTTCACTAATAATTAATTTAGTGAAATGAAATTGTGGTGGAAATCCTGGAAAACTTTAAAGATACTGTAAGTAAGCCACTAGGTAAAGTTACTAAGGCTTACTGAAACTTCTGCACAAGAACAAGTCTCATATTTCAAACAGTTGCAGCATGGAGAAAGATCATTTCCTTCTCCCAGCTGTATGATTTTTTTTTACACAAACTTCTCTCCCAACATTAACCATTTAACATCAACCAACTATTGTGTTCTCTCATCCAGATGATTCCCGATCTGTTTCAAAACAGATGTCTTCACCTTATTATCCAGTGGCGGCTACAATCAGTTCCTTCCTATTATGTTGATCTGGTCTCATAATCCTCGTTCATCTACCTTCAGCAAGCAAGCTTTATTCTTCTACAGTTTATGTGGCACATTTTGCACACAATTATTAATTAAAATTTTGATTTTTCTATCAGGAAATCCATGCCATTCTCTTTTCCATTATACTGTATCTATGAGGCTGAACAAATAGAAAGAAAAATATACCAAGCCATCTCAGTGTTCTATACTCAGATAAACAGAACAAGCTCTGAAGGAATAGGCAAGATTACATGGCTGAGCTAAAATTATTTTGAGCTCAGGTCTCCTTCTTTGTACTAGTGCTAAAGTAATACAAGAAAAATATACAGGGAAAATAGGCTGATTATTACACCAGTTTAATCTAGTTAGGCATCTGCACATACAAACTTCTTTAGTGTGGCAAGATTTGGTTGGGTAGTGGAGAGTTCAATAAAAAACAGTTTTCATGCAGTAATCCATAATCCTTATAGCACTGACATTACTTACTTTATCTGTGTGCTCCTTTTTCTCCTTGGAATTTATGGCAATTACTGCCGGCATGGTGGTTTAGTGGTTAAAACATTTGTCTCACACCACAAAACCTGGGATTTAATTATTGCCTCTGGTCTCGGCGCATGGATTGTGAAATGTTATCTTCTTTATTCATGAGTTTCCTCCAGGGTCTTCCATTTCCCCAACAGTCTAAAAACATCAGATGGATTCGTGTTTATAAACTGCCTGTAGTGTATCAGTGTCTGCCAATATCAACAGCTGATAGCTTGAAGCCATGCATAATTGCAGCCAACTACTGTTTTCAATGATGGCTTGGCTGAATGGAGAAGCTCGTAATGTTATTATTTTTACTTAAAGTTAATGTTATTAAGGCCTCCGAGTGGCGCAGTGGTAAGGCGCTCTCCCTATCATCAGCTGGTTCGAACCCCGGGTGATGCTGTTTTCCTCTCACAGCCGGAGGCACAGAGAGAGCTGATTGGCCGAGCTCTCTCGGGGGGCGTTGAGAGGTACTTGCGCTCCCACATTAATCACGGCTCTACAGCCAATCAGGGACGTCTGTGAGCTCGCGCACGCGGAAGGAGCAGCTAGCGCTTTCCTCCGAGTGTGTTATTCCGCCTGACGTCACGCGGTTCGGTGATAGTCTTCGCCCTCCCGACTGAGTGGTAGTGGTAGCCTTAATGTGGGAGCCCCACTTGCGACGGGGAGGAATTGGCCACGACTAAATTGGGGAGAAAGTTGGAAAAACCCCAAAAAAATAGTAAAAAAAAAAAAAAGTTAATGTTATTGTGACCTTGTTTATCACTGGTCACAAGAAAACAGTGTATATAATGGAGAGTCAGAGCCATTAATTTAAATTGAATAGGTTATATGGCCTAAGGTTTGTGGACATCAGACAATCACACCCAGATCATATGTGGCTCTTTCCCAAAGTGCTGTCGCAAAATGTAAAACACACAGTGACTGATCAGCCATAACAATAAAATCACCTGCCTGGGATGGACTCCACAAGATCCCTGAAGTTGTGCTGTGGTGTCTGGCACAAGTCCTGTAAGTTGCAAGGTAGGGCCTCCATGAATTAGACTTGGAATTGGACTGTTTATTAGAGTTCTGGGAATGTTAATATTTTCCTACTGAAAAGGCCACTGCCATCAAGGAATACTTGGTCTACAACAATTGTTGGTAGGTGTTCCTTATCAATGTATTGTCCATGTGAATGGCAGGACCCAGAGATTTTCAGCAGAACATTACCAAAAATCTTTGCCAGCATTCCTTCCTTGCATACTCTAATTTGGAGCCTTCTGTTGCACAGGTAAGTGCAACACACACACCCAGCCATCAACCCAGCCATCAACATTATGCAAAAGAAGACATGATCCATCAAACCAGGCCACCTTCTTCCATTGTTCCGTGGTCCAGCTCTGACGTTTACATGCTCATTGTAGGAGCTTTGAACGGTGGACAGGGGTCAGCATGGTCAGCCGCGTACACAGCAAGTTGATGTGCACTGACATATTCCTATCACAGCCAGAAATATTTATCTTCAACAAATTATGAAGGCTAGATTCTCCTTCCAATGTAAATTAAAGAGCATTGGAAGCCCATGACTCTATCACTAGTTCACCAGTTGACTACTGTTGTTAGGTACTACAACACCCTATAAGACCTGCGATTTCTAATCCAGATTTTTAGTCATCATGTTGTAGCCCAACTTAGATACTTATACTTACCCATTTTGTCCTCCTTTTACCACATCAACTTTGAGGACTGACATAATACAGTATATCACACCTTTCGGCAGGTGTCAAAATAAGGAGATACGTAAATAGTGAATGTTATTCACTTCACATGTCAGTCCTGTTAATGTTTTGACTGATTAGTGTAAAATGGCTCTGTATGCTATATCATTAACTTTACTGGAACTACTTTACACACCAAATTATAAACAGGTGTATGGGAAGAGCAAAGCAAAATAATCTGTTAATTATATCCGCTGAAACTTCCTGATTCATCCTGATACTCTTCATTTTGTGACTCACCTTCTGCTTCTGTGGACGGTTCCACATGGAAAGAATAATGATTTGTACTTCCCAAAAACAATTTATGTCCATGACTCACCAAGCTTTAGTGGATAATCTGACTGAGATACAGCAGACCTGTGCCTTCTGTCACCGTAATTAGAAAGGCTCTTCTACTGTATGCTTATTCTAGGTCTTTAATTCACATACTGTAAATGCACATCTATTTGTACTGTAAGTGTAAATCCATAAATGTATAAATGCCGTAAAGATGTTGCTAAATGTTACCCTTACAAGTGTGACAGTAGAGACTAACAAGATCTGAGTGTCCAGGAATTACATACAGGCTATACAGGAATTGCAGTATAGCTCGAGGAGGAACAAAAAACAACCATATGTTTGGAATTCCACTTGCTAATTGTCCTGAACCTAGCTACTGAAAGTAAAGTTCACACCTCCATTTATTCATTGCCCTAATGATAAACTGTCAGAAATAAGGCCGGAGTGCTAAAAAGACTGATTTGTGCGCAGGATAACAATGACATGTTGACCTAAGTTTAATTCCAGTACTAGGCAAATTGCATCATTTAATAGAAAACATGGCTTACCAAATTATTGATTAAAATGTTAATAATTCCTTTATAAATATTTAATTTTCTCCAATCTCTGCTAACAACTTTAATTTTTATGATTTACTGTCACACTGCTGTCACATGATTGATTGATTGATTGATTGATTGATCTATTAATGTAGCCAATTTTCTAATGAAATATTGGTTGGACACACTAGTGATGAAATCAATCAGAGACTGCAACTGAAATTTAAACCAGGTTCAAGCTTCATATTTATTGGTGCAACACAGACATAATCTCATAACTGTGGAGATTTTGCTGGGGATCTTTTTCTATTAAATTGTTCAGTTTTAGCTCATCAACTTGAGAGATAATATAGCAGTTGAGGGATTTTTTAAATTTTATTTCATGGTGTGTTGGTTGGTGAAATTTGTTAGTTAAATCTATGTGAATACCGTTGGATAGACATTTCTGATTGTACATACTTAGGGGAACAAAAAAATACCCTCTGATACAAACTCATACAGTGCTACAGATCTCTGTTTTGCTTGATTTAATTCAAGTCAGTTTACCTGAAGCTGAACATCTCAGCAGTAGATAGACTGGGAATAGTATTAAAATTCTCCATGTGCCCGGTGTTTACAGTATCTGTTAGTTAACTATGAGTTTCTCATAGCCGCAAGAAATATGTAAAATATGTGCCTGTGTGAAGGGCTGAGAACTGTGGTTCTGTTTTGTGCTGGGAATAAAGACCCTGAAATTCCCAATGGATTCAGACCATACCGAATCCAGCAATTTATAAAGAAAGTTGCCCTTAGACCTCCACTAACATAACATCACATACCAGTGACTGTGGAGGCATATCTATTCCTGTCTGTACACAAGTGTAATGAGAGAAATAAAAAATCACTCTAAAATGCCAGAATAAACAGAATCAATAAAAGAAAAGTAAATATGATTAATGAAAAATACTAAAATACAAATGAAATTTAAAGATGGAATGGAGAAAGAGATATCTTGCTGTATGTCTCTGTTCTGTAAGTAGATACGAACAAAACTTTCCATAATAACATGTAATATGACTGGGAGTACTTTATTTCCCACACAGCACTGTATAGCATGAACAGCACATTCACACGAGAACCTCATCCAATTCAGCCTTAGCATGGAACCTCGGATTACGAGTAACATGGTTTACAAGTGTTCCGCAAGACGAGCAAAGATTTTTAAAATATTTTGACTTGAAAACCTTGGGGGTGGGCTGTAAAGCTGTGTGTGTGTGTGTGTGTGTGTGTGTGTGTGTGTGTGTGTGTGTGTGTGTGTGTGTGTGTGTGTATTGGTGTAAGTAAATGAGTGCGCCCACACACACACACACACACACACACACACACACACAAACTCTCTCGCCTTTACAGCCCCACCTGCTCTCAGGTTCCCAAACAAACACACAAACTCTGCTCTGTCACGAGGTAAGGTGCTAGTTAATTAGATTTTTGTTGTTGTTTTACTTTACAGCAGTGATTCCGTTAGTATGTGCTAACGCACGTACGCACTCACATTACACACACACACACACACACAACGCATGCGTGCACAAACGGAAACACTTATCTGTCTGGATTTATTTTTAAGTTTTTTTTAAAGGTAAAGTGCAGGTTAATTTGATTTATTTTTACTTTATATTTTGTGTTAATTATTTTTATGTATTTATTTTTTTGGGCTGTAGAACAAATAATTTGAGTTTCCATTATTTCCTATGGGAAAATTTAATTTGTTTTACGGTTTTTGGAATACGAGCCCACTTCTGGAACGAATTATGCTCGTAAATATCAAAATGCTTTCAAAATCATTAGGAAGACTCAATCAGGTACCAGATTTAAGAGATAAAGATGCTCCTTTAGTAAAAATCAGGACGCCATTTCCTGATTTTGCACAAGTTATAGGGTTGTATCATCTCTGTGCTTTCTCCTAATTTTTATTTTGGAGAAATAATATAATTAAATATGTAATAGAAAATGAGTAAAATGTAATAGAAAATGAGTAAAAAACCTATTTAGAAATAGGTCTAACTGTGCTCACTGCGGTTTTCTACTACTGCTCTTTCCATGTGTGTTCCTACTGTTTAGTGATTGCCATCAACAGAGAGATACTGACATTTATTTCACAACATTTATTCAGGAAGATACTGATGGTGACCTTTCACAGGCGTCAGACTCCATCTTTATGCAAAAGAAACATGAGGAGAAGTGCTTAAGTCAAAATTTCACTGGGATTGAAAAGCTAAGTGTAATTGTTTCCACCTGTTCCTTGTTAATGACATATTAGAACATCCATATGTCTCTCCGACAGTATTTAGTTTATTAGTTTATATATATATATATATATATATATATATATATATATATATATATATATATAATTATTATTATTATTTTTATTTATTTTTTTTTAGACATGTCAATTGCACATCCCCTTAAAGTTTCAGTCTGAAAAGATAAATAAATGAGCATAATGAGATTTCTTTTGAAATGCATTCAATCATACACACACACACACACACACACACACACACACACTGGCATGAAATAACTGCATAATTCACTATGTGATGGCTCATATCCTCTAAGCAAGGACCTTTAATTATACTTGACAACAATTATGCAGAAACTAACACCCCATGTGTCATTTCTTGTGCACCTTCTCCTGCTCCTTTTCTGCCCTGATGTGGAAAAGCACTACTGCGGCCTGCTCAAAGAGACTTAGGTCATGGTCTACCTAAATGCTGAGTGGTGGGTGCAATGTGGCAGTTTCAGTATGCACAATACAGTACTTAGAATTAAGTCCTACAGAGAATTAGTATTGAGAAGCAGTGGCTGAACGAAATTATGACCATGATCTAGATCCTATAGTGTTGAAACTATCTACGTAAATATATTACTGCAGAGATGTCACTGTAATACATAATGATCACAAAATTCACTTTTACAATTTGCGCACTGAGAAACCCGGCATACTGTAGCTAAAGTGATCCTGTACTGAAATCACGACATATGCAATGTGGCAGCACAATGCCTGTGATTAAAGGCTGATAAAGACTGTGATTCCTGCGTAATCATCAGCTGGAGCTGTAATGTGCTGTGCCTGGATGTCAAGCTAAGGACGGGTTATAACATGCAAAAGCACTTGTGTTTAAAATGGATTACAGGTAGAATAAAAAGTATTCTGTTTCTCATTGTCTTAATAATTGTAGTAATCATTTTTTTCAGCTGCTCAAAGAGTTCAATTATAATGAATTCATTTATACTGAAATATCTTAACTATTGTATATACAACAGTATAATTACAGTTGATCTTTTTGCCTTAAGACAATTAAAACATGCAATTCAACCTACTGAATTAGATGTTTTGACTAGAATTATTTTATCATGATATTTTATACTTGAGACAAATACAGTGGAATGTCTGTCATAAAACGTATGGGTTATGAAGGCCGAATAATTGCTGAATACACAGGATTTAAACATGCTCTCACACATATCGCTAAAATGATTCATTGTATGCCAGAGAGTAGCCGTAATTTATGTTCTTGTTTTTCTTCAGTGATGTTCCCAGGGTACATCTTTGCTCCAGGAGGTACTCAACGGCAGCATCAATTATATTGTCTGGAAATTCTACACAAGTGAACACTTACACAGTTACATCAGAAAGGGTATAGCCTCAAGACCAGCCGTGGGATCTGGTTCTAACTATCAGCAGTGCAGCTCTTCAATTCAGTGGGTGTTGGTAGAACATCATGAATATGACTGCTATCTGGAAGTTGAGTAATGCCAACTGGTCTTCTTATTTGTTAGGGAGATATGTTTCACTACTCATCCAAGTAATTTCTTCAGTCCCAGAGAAGTTGGTTTGTTCTTCATAGTTGAATCCCCCTAGGACAAAGAATCCTCCATTGTCTGAAAGGCTTGTTACAGGAACAAGAGCTTCAGAGTTTAATACATTCAGCACTCAACATAGCTCTTCATAGGAGGATGTATCAACACAGAAAGAGCAACAGCTCAGGGCTTGAATCAGTTTAATACTTTAACCTAAAGGACAAAGGACACACTTTTGAGGACCAGAATGCACGGATTTTGGAGAGAATAGATAGTTTGACAGAGGGGTAAAAGAAGCCATCTATGTACAAGGAAGGGGTAGCTCAATGGTTAAGGCCTTGAGTTATGGTTCGGAAGGCCCCAGGTTCAAATCCCATGATGTCCCTGTTCTCCAAATGAGCAAGGCTCTTAACCATCAATTGCTCAAATGTATGTGTGTATGTTTCCTATTTTTCATGCTGCTCATACATTCATCCCCAGGAAAAACAAGACCTTTTCACAGGTCCACCCGGAATACCACACTTTAAAGACTCCCCCTTACTCTCTCTGATCGTTACACCTTAATGACTAACTCTAATCTAACTCTATTGCTCTCGCTCCCCCGCTCAAGGATTCAAAGGAGCTTTATTGGCATGACAAATATATACATTCGTATTGCCAAAGCTTATAAATAAGACACAAGAAAATAACAGGAGTAGATAGTAAAAATAAAAAACAGAATAGTATAATCTTTAATCTCTAAAGGATTTCTATTCTAATACAGTAGCACTCTCTAACGACTTTCCCTCCTACTCTCACCTTTTCCATTGTTCATGTAATGAGACTTTCAGACAGGGGAAGATCCTTTGTCCTAGGAGAATTAAAATATGAGGAACAAACCAACTTCTCTCAGACTAAAGGAGCTATGTATCTACCTAACAAGAAAGAAGTCCAGTTGACATGACTCAACTTCCAGATAACCTCACCTAGATGACTGAGAATCCTTGCAGAAAATATGACTGCTATTTACATAATACAGTACTGATTTAAGTACATGGGCACATTTAAGTTAAAAGACGGTTATGCGTTGACTGGACCAAAACAAGGAAATGTGGCTGTTAAGGAGGAATTCAAGATTCTGAATTCAAAGAAGGCCATGAGATAAGATATATCTTTATTCGTCTCACAGTGGGGAAATTTCAAAAACATCAAATTTATTGATGGATGCTTAATGATTCTTCATATCACAATTGAACATAGTTAAAAAAAACAAAAACAAAAACACCCAACACTATGCTTTACTGTAGAGATGATATTGGGAAGGTGATGAGAGGTGCCTGGTTTTCTTCAGACATGTTTAGAATTGAAGCCAAACTGTTCAAGCTCGATTTGATCAAAACAGAAAATATTGAGCAAAGTACATGTGATATTCATTCATTCATTAATTCATTCATTCATCTTCTATACCGCTTTATCCTGTATTTAGGGTCGCGGGGACCTGGAGCCTATCCCAGGAGACTCAGGGCACGAGGCAGGGTACACCCTGGACAGCGTGCCAATCCACATGTGATATTTCAGTTTTATTTTTATTTTTAATAAATTTACAGACACTTCAATTTATGGTGTACTAAGGGTAGATTATTTATTAATTTCTTCATTCATTCATTTTCTATACCGCTTATTTTTGGGCACGAGCCGGGGTACTCCTGACAGGGTGTCAATCCATTGCAGGGCACACACACACACACATATCCACACACTACTACCAATTTGGGAACTGCAATTAGCCTATTCTGCATGTCTTTGGACTGTGTGAAACAAATAATTAACAACTGTAGTATTAGGCTGCCACATAATTTAAAGTGAAAAGAGTGTCTTTACCAGGAGACTTAAGGCACGGGGCGGGGTACACCCTGGACAGGGTGCCAATCCATCACAGGGTACACACACCTACACACACTCACACATTCATTCACACACTACGAGCAATTTGGGAACACCAATTAGCCTAATTTGCAGGTCTTTGGACTGTGGGTACCCGGAGGAAACCCACCAAGCACGGGAAGAACATGCAAACTCCATGCACACAGAGATGGGACCCGAACCTGGCTAGGAATCGAACCCGGACCACTGAGGCACAAGGCGACAACCAACATGTTTAGTATAATTTAATTTGAATGTTATAGCTGTTACCTTTTTAATTGTTTATCAGTAATTTATTTTAATCAAATATAATATCAGATCTGAACCTGCGAGTTAGAGATAAGATTGAGATTTGAAAACAGAAAATGTAAAAGACAAAACAGAAATCGCAGATCCTCCAGTAGGCCTTTTCAGGAAGCTGACACAGATGTTGAAATTCAGAGCACACCCAAGCAGACCATGGTACAAGGAGCACAGCTGAAAGCAGGAGAAAAGAGAATATGTACTTGGATAGAGAAATTACAATGCAGAGAGGAAGCATACACTGACAAGATGGCAGGCAAACCCACACAGATGCACACACACATACACACAGATGCGTAATTACAGCTCTGTCACATCTCGAGCTGGGCTGCTTGTGCCTGGTAATTCGGTTTGTCCTGTTTTAATCTCAGTAGAGCTGGTGGCTGTCTAACAGATGCATGGCTTCAGTGCAGGTCTTATTTATCTCTGCAGATTAGCACTGAAAGCCAACCATAACTCTTCCACTCTCACTTTCCAATGCCCTCTTTCTCTACATGATGCACACTTTGTAGATTCCTTTATAACCTTTAGAAAAGACATAGAGACATACTTCTATACGTACTTTTTTATTTTTTGGATTTTTCCAATTTTCTCCGCTAATTTCGTCGTGGCCAATTCCTCCCTGTCACTAGGGGGCTCCCACATTAAGGCTACAACTACCACTCAGTCGGGAGGGCGAAGACTATCCCGTGTTTCCTCCGAACCGCATGACGTCAGCCGACTGCATCTTTTCGAACTGCTTGCCCACGCACCATTAGCGGCGGAGTAACACACTCGGAGGAAAGCACTATCCGCTCCTTCCGCGTGCGCGAGCTCACAGACGCCCCTGATTGGCAGTAGAGCCGTGATTAATGTGGGAGCGCAAGTACCTCTCATCCCTCCCCCCTGAGGGAGCTCGGCCAATCAGCTCTCTCTGTGCCTCCGGCTGAGAGAGGAAAACAGCATCACCCGGGGTTCGAACCAGCGATCTCCGGATCTTCTATAGGTACTTAAACAAAACATTAGAAATAAAATCACCACCAGGGTTGCCAGGTTTGTATTTGTCATTGAGATTTCCCTTTTTTGATTTGCTACAATGGTTTAGTAAGCGTCTTCTAACAGAAAAAAATCATCCTATGGCTTAATATACTCGATAAATAACAGCATAGGTTTCTTTCTACTGGATTGACCACTATTCAAGTTTCTGTGCATTATCTATTACATTTCTAAATTCTAACGCATTATTATAAACCTCTAATAAATAATATTAATTAATCACTCACTCACTCATTCACTCATCATCTATACTGCTTATCCTGTATAGAGGGGCACGGGAGGCCTTATTTGTTTACCAGGAGACTTAGGACACAAGGCAGTGTACACCCTTGACAGGGCGCCCGAAGCAAGAATCGAACCCTCGACCCTGGAGGTGCAACGTAACCACTAAGTCACAATGCTGCCCATTATGAATTAATATTTGCAATTATTAATGAAAACAAAATTCCTTCATGTGTTTGCTTCACTTAAACTAAAGTACCTGATATGCTGTATAAATAAATGTAAATGTAATGTTATCATACAGGCGCTTGCAAAAGTATTCGGCCCCCTTGAACTTTTCCACATTTTGTCACATTACAGCCACAAACATGAATCAATTTTATTGGAATTCCACATGAAAGACCAATACAAAGTGGTGTACACGTGAGAAGTGGAACGAAAATCATACATGATTCCAAACATTTTTTTACAAATAAATAACTGCAAAGTGAGGTGTGCGTAATTATTCCACCCCCTGAGTCAATACTTTGTAGAACCACCTTTTGCTGCAATTACAGCTGCCAGTCTTTTAGCGTATGTCTCTACCAGCTTTGCACATCTAGAGACTGAAATCCTCGCCCATTCTTCTTTGCAAAACAGCTCCAGCTCAGTCAGATTAGATGGACAGCATTTGTGAACAGCAGTTTTCAGATCTTGCCACAGATTCTCGATTGGATTTAGATCTGGACTTCGACTGGGCCATTAAGCCCTCATACCTGCGCTACCTTCTGGCTCTCATTTTTAATTATGCTGTGATAACGTGCACTCTAATCACAATGCACTTTTTAAAGCAGTGGATGATAAAAGAGTACCTAATAATCTTTTCTCTCTCTGTCAAGTCGTATGTGATCTCCTACTGCATGATTCGATGCGAGATCCTTACACACTTCTACTGCTGTGCCGCCGCCTCTCGTTCTGTCCAAACCTGCCTGATTTATTCTGATGCTTGACTTCTACTTGGAACTGTAGTGCATGAGAGCCCTTTTGTTGATCCAGGTGGTCCTACAAGGGTTTAACAAAAAACAAGTTTTAACATTGTTTTAGTGGAAAAAAATCTCACCTGGATACTGTCCTTCACTCATTCCAAGACTCATTCACAATATGCTCAAACCAAACTTCCTGTCAATACACTTAGTTTTCACTCAGGGTGTATGGTCACTGGTATTGAACAGCTATTTCTTTTTATTTGTTATTGGTATTATCCCTGTCTCTGCAATAGCAGAAGTCTCAGCAGATGGTAACACACACACACTCTTTTGGACCAAAATCGGTTTGAAAATCCCACTGCATCTGTGACTTGAATGTCACACTCCATTTTTTTGGAGCATTGATTCAGCAATGTAAAAATAAAATGTCTGTGCCCGTTCAAAATAGCAGAATGCTGATATTACCCAGGAAATTATGCTTGTGTCAGCGCACAAAAACACTAAATGTTATAAAGTTTGATGGTTCAGGCTGGTAACTGTATATGAACTTGTTCTCTGCTAAGTTTTGGTTCTGCTTTCCTGTGATGGTCCGCATGAGAGCCAGTTACTGTACATCATGGTGCTTGATGGGTTTTGCCCATTTTGAAGTCTAAAAGAAAACTTGACAATACTAGTCTTGCAAAAAACTATTCCAGAACAGCTGATCTTTGTGTCTTACAATAACAACTGGTTGTTGTTGTTGTTGTTGTATTTGATACTTAATTACATAATGGCATGTGTGATGTTTCACCATTTTGAAATCTTTAGTATCTTCAGTATGGTTGTGTGTGTGTGTGTGTGTGTGTGTGTGTGTAATATAATATCATATCATATAATATCATATAATATCATATTTTAGTGGTCTAAAAGTTTTCACTTGTACTGTATATACAATGCTAACTGTTGGATGTGCAATTCCCAAAAATTAAAACATGAAAAAAACAAAAGTCCAGAAATCTATATTTAAAAAAGGGGTAAATTTGACAATATCTCAGTAAAATATACTGGTTTTGATAAGTGTATTTAATGCAGTCAGTTTGAGCAGCCTGTCACACAGTAGCAGCTTCCTACATGAAGACCATATGCACAGTTTTGGAGCACGGCACAGTTCTTACCACAGGAAATGTTGCTCATGCTGAGAGCAAGCTGAGGGGACCAGAGCCTCACTCTTACATTTGCCTTTAGCGCTCACTTTATTCACTTCCTCATCAACTTCGCATAACCATTACTATGGCAACCACAGCAATAGCCATAAGTATGTGCTCTCACCTGCCTTGAGTGAATCAACTGTTCAGGCATCCAATATTCTTGGATGCTCAGGAAAATAAAACATCATTAAAATGGAGGCTTTCATACGAATCATATTCTCTGAGAGGTTAGAGAGGCTCCCGGGATCCATGAGGCCCTCATGTCACTGACCAAATGAAGACAGAAAGCTCTCCGGTTAACACATACTGTACAACAGCAGTTCAGAGGAGGACAAAGCACCTAAAACTGGGAAAATAGGACAGATCTAATAGGAAATGGAAACCCTGGGGTGCCAGGCAAGCCTTTTATTATGAGATTTATTATGTGCTGCAAGCTACCTTCAGTATAAACCTCTGACACTTCTCTGAAGTGATAAAAGCTTCGACTTGTGACTATTTCTCTTGTCTTTCCAATGCTGGAAAAGTAGTTAGTACACTACATCATTTTTTTCCCTCCACTTTAACACAATTGACCACTAGATCACTATGTATAATAATAACAACCAGAAAAAGAAAACACGTTTTTTCAAATTGTGACAAAAATTGTAACAATAATTTAAGTAGTAGTTAGAGAAAGATGAGGTAAATTAAATTTGTCATTTAATTAAAAATAATAACTCGTAATAGTCTTAAAAGCCCAAGCAATCATTTGTACATTTGTATGGTTTTCCAATAATATTGAATTTAAAATGAAACTTTTTTCTAAATGATTATGAGCAACTTGCAAAACCTCAAATATTTTCTCTTTGAAAATAAATTTACATTCAGTGCATTCATTCATTCATCTTCTATACCGCTTTATCCTGTATTAGGGTGGCGGGGACCTGGAGCCGATCCCAGGAGACACAGGGCACGAGGCAGGGTACACCCTGGACAGCGTGCCAATCCATCGCAGAGCGAGCACACACACACACACTCATTCACACACTACGGTCAATTTGGGAACACCAATTAGCCTAACCTGCATGTCTTTGGACTGTGGGAGGAAACCGGAGTACCCGGAGGAAACCCACCAAGCACGGGGAGAACATGCAAACTCCATGCACACAGAGACGGGAATCGAGCCTGGCTAGGAATCGAACCCGGACCCTGGAGGTGCAAGGCGACAGTGCTAACCACTACACCACCGCGCCGCCTACATTCAGTGCAGTTACCTGTCTAAATTCAGCAAAATTCAGCTGAAGGATAGAAATGTGAAAAATCTAACATCTGGTCTATTAACATGGAGAGTTGCTGAGGTGGGATTATATAATAGTCACTTTCTTTACCTGGGCTAAGTGAAAAGCAGTCGAGTTTACGGCACACTGCTTAGGGTGTTGAGAAGCACCTACAGAGAAAACACATACAGTCAGCACATAAACTTTTCTAAAATGCTAAAGATGTCTTGACTATGAAGCTTTGCTCAAACCTAAATATGTATTACAATAGCTGACATAACAAACCTTCTAGTTGTTTAGAAGTACAGCAGCACAAAGTGAAAGGCTATGTACAGCATGTATTGTTTTTCCATCCAACATTGTTACTGTGCCAACAGCTTGCCCTTTGACCTGGCACTCCAAGGTGCTTCTTTGAATTGTCAGTGGGAAAGCTCAGCAGGGTGCTGTAACTGTGAGACACCCTTACTCACACAGCTGGTCCTCTGTCAGACACCAGCTGCCTTTAATTAATTTTTATTCAAAAGAGACTGAGAAAGAGGAGACAGAAAATAATAAGACATATAAGCTTATTTCATTATAAGCCTGGGTTACTTTCATGAATATATGGTGAAGCTTATATTAACGAAAGAAAAAAACTTAATAAAAGTACCTTTATTCTACTTGTCTTCTTTGCATTTTTTTATAACAATGAACAACTTGCAGATTGAAAATAAAAGACCTGTTTTAGTTATTTTTTTAGCTTTCTGTTTCTTTTTTTTTTTTTTTTTTCACTTTAAAACACTATTTATTGTGGGGAAAATATATGGTTGTTTGCAGGACTGTTTTTTTTTTTTTTTTAATCCTTCCTGCTCCTGACGAGATTATGACCAATGCCACCTGCTCCCACACTCTTGTCCAAACTCACCCAATGCATTAAAAACTTTTGACCAATCTCATCCACTTCCTTACACACTTTTGACAAATCTCACCAACTTTCCTAGATACTCTTGACCATTCTCACCCATTTGCTTACACACTTTTGACCAATCTTGACAACTTTCTTAGATACTCTTGACAAATCTCAAATACTTGATTACACACTTATGTGTTACCAATCCTGCTCATTTACCCAAAACATTTCACCATTGCTACCCACATTTATACAGTGGTGTGAAAAACTATTTGCCCCCCTCCTGATTTCTTATTCTTTTGCATGTTTGTCACACAAAATGTTTCTGATCATCAAACACATTTAACTATTAGTCAAAGATAACACAAGTAAACACAAAATGCAATTTTTAAATGAGGGGTTTTATTATTTAGGGAGAAAAAAAATCCAAACCTACATGGCCCTGTGTGAAAAAGTAATTGCCCCCTGAACCTAATAACTGGTTGGGCCACCCTTAGCAGCAATAACTGCAATCAAGCGTTTGCGATAACTTGCAACGAGTCTTTTACAGCGCTCTGGAGGAATTTTGGCCCACTCATCTTTGCAGAATTGTTGTAATTCAGCTTTATTTGAGGGATTTCTAGCATGAACCGCCTTTTTAAGGTCATGCCACAACATCTCAATAGTATTCAGGTCAGGACTTTGACTAGGCCACTCCAAAGTCTTCATTTTGTTTTTCTTCAGCCATTCAGAGGTGGATTTGCTGGTGTGTTTTGGGTCATTGTCCTGCTGCAGCACCCAAGATCGCTTCAGCTTGAGTTGACGAACAGATGACCGGACATTCTCCTTCAGGATTTTTTGGTAGACAGTAGAATTCATGGTTCCATCTATCACAGCAAGCCTTCCAGGTCCTGAAGCAGCAAAACAACCCCAGACCATCACACTACCACCACCATATTTTACTGTTGGTATGATGTTCTTTTTCTGAAATGCTGTGTTACTTTTACGCCAGATGTAACGGGACACGCACCTTCCAAAAAGTTCAACTTTTGTCTCGTTGGTCCACAAGGTATTTTCCCAAAAGTCTTGGCAATCATTGAGATGTTTTTTAGCAAAATTGAGACGAGCCTTAATGTTCTTTTTGCTTAAAAGTGGTTTGCGCCTTGGAAATCTGCCATGCAGGCCGTTTTTGCCCAGTCTCTTTCTTATGGTGGAGTCGTGAACACTGACCTTAATTGAGGCAAGTGAGGCCTGCAGTTCTTTAGATGTTGTCCTGGGGTCTTTTGTGGCCTCTCGGATGAGTCGTCTCTGCGCTCTTGGGGTAATTTTGGTCGGCCGGCCACTCCTGGGAAGGTTCACCACTGTTCCATGTTTTTGCCATTTGTGGATAATGGCTCTCACTGTGGTTCGCTGGAGTCCCAAAGCTTTAGAAATGGCTTTATAACCTTTACCAGACTGATAGATCTCAATTACTTTTGTTCTCATTTGATCCTGAATTTCTTTGGATCTTGGCATGATGTCTAGCTTTTGAGGTGCTTTTGGTCTACTTCTCTGTGTCAGGTAGCTCCTATTTAAGTGATTTCTTGATTGAAACAGGTGTGGCAGTAATCAGGCCTGGGGGTGACTACAGAAATTGAACTCAGGTGTGATAAACCACAGTTAAGTTACTTTTTAACAAGGGGGGCAATCACTTTTTCACACAGGGCCATGTAGATTTGGAGTTTTTTTCTCCCTTAATAACGTAAACCTTCATTTAAAAACTGCATTTTGTATTCAATTATGTTATCTTTGACTAATAGTTAACGGTTTTTGATGAGCAGAAACATTTAAGTGTGACAAACATGCAAAAGAATAAGAAATCAGGAAGGGGGCAAATAGTTTTTCACACCACTGTAGATATTCTTGACCAATCAATTCCTGTTCCAAAGGATTTCTGACTAATCCTGTCTAACCCATAGACTAGTAGCAAACCTTGCCTTTCAGACCGTCAAAATAGTAGGATCCCACAAAACAAAAACTAGGCAATTAAACCACTATATGTATTGTAATATAGAACATCAGGCCATTATTAATGTTTTTAAAGAATACTTTTAAAACAAATAAAATTGTATAAGCTTTCGTAGTAAAACTGAATTTGTATTGGTCGAGTACAATAGCTGTGCTGCTACCTAACATTAACAAATAAAATTAAGTAATGTCTAACATGCTTGTAACATCTACAGTACAATGCTAATAGCAATTTTTTTACTGTACTGTATATACTAGTACCTAGGTGCTGTACCTACTGTATATGGTTGAAATGTCAATAAAAGCCACTTTGACTTTAAAATACTGTAGATGTTATGAGTCCTACAATAATGCACACATGCACACATGCATCCATCACTCTGGTATCAACACATTACAGTTTGGTTTATAGTCCAAACAATATACAAAGGCAATGTATGGTGTAGTGGTTAGCACTGTCGCCTTGCACCTCCAGGGTCTGGGTTCGATTCCCCGGCCAGGCTCGATTCCCATCTCTGTGTGCATGGAGTTTGCATGTTCTCCCCGTGCTTGGTGGGTTTCCTCCGGGTACTCCGGTTTTCTCTCAAAGATATGCAGGTTAGGCTAATTGGCGTTCCTAAATTGCCCGTAGTGTGTGATTGGGTGTGTGTACTGTATGTATGTGTGTGTGCCCTGCGATGGATTGGCACCCTGTCCAGGGTGTACCCCGCCTAGTGCCCGAAGTCTCCTGGGATAGGCTCCAGGTCCCCCGCGACCCTGAACACAGGATTAAGCGGTATAGAAAATGAATGAATGAATGAATGAATGAACAATATACAAACAAAAAGGGTGAAAAATCAGGCATTTAGAGGACACTCAAAAACAACCTACTAAACCACTAAACTAATAAACTAATAAAAAATGCACCTGACAATTTAATGTCTAAGCATGTACACATTTTCTCAAAACCCACCAGAAAAAAAATTTAAAATTCAGAAATCCATCCATCTCTCTTTCTGTGTGAAGAGGGCAATGATATGATTACACAGGCTATCCTTGGCTTTAATAAATCCAAGAGCATGTCCTTTTATTGCAGAACATGTTCTTCAGGGAATCTCATCCACAATTGTCTCTAAAGGTTAATAAATCCAAAAAAAAAAAAAAAAGATCCACAGATTTCTCATCTTCAGCTCTCCGCCTCTGGCGAGCTAGCACAGAAAGGTCTCACATCAAACACAGCTACACCGATTACATCAAAATACAATTTCCTGTTTAGTTAATCAATCTTAATTCATGCCTTCATTTAGTTCCTGTACGTGTAAGGAGCCTTCCAGTGGAGCCCCAGAGAAACTCAGAAGCAGAGAATACTTCTAGTGTTCATTAACCGCACCAATTAATCTGATTGGTTGAATTTGCAGGTCCAGATTAAGTATCAGAACAAGTCGGAATACAAACATTTGTAAATAATTAAATAATTAAAGTGACAAAAATATTTATTTTATTTTGAGAAATTTAATGTCTTCACTGAAAGCATTGAAGTCCTTAAGGTCTTGCTAGTGATATAGTCATTCTTTACTAATTCTATCCACCAAGTTGGTTCGACCATTGCCACCTAATCCTGAAGGAACTACTGAAAATGTTTTAAATGAATTAGCTAGATATGACATTAATATTGTCTGCTAAAATTTTCCAATAACAATTTTGGGTCATTTCCCTAAAGAGGGTTCAGGTAATATTTTAGCTAGCTAAGCAAAATGAGAAAAAAAAAGCTAATGATAAAATGGTCATTATAATATTATTATGATTAGAAATGTAACATTTAAAAAGAAGTTTGGTACAAATTTGGTACACAACCAAAGTTTTGGGGATCAACTTTTTCCAATTGTTTCCATTCAATACTCATTTTATTACATTTTAGACACCATTAAAGTGGAAATAAATAATGCATATTTTCTGGAATAATTTACAGATTCAAATAAATTAAGTTTCTATTAAGTAAATAAGTTATAAGGAAAAGTAAAAAAAAAATCATTTTTTTTAATGTCATTTTTAAAGTTTAAATAAATCATTTATTTCAATAAATTTGGATTTCATGAGAGATCATGTATGGAAATACTGTCGGTAGTTTTCTTAAAAGTGATGCATAAGTGCACTTATTTTTCTTATGTTACCTCATATTTGCACTGTTATGCATTCTACTATTTATGTCTGGAAAATTAGGCATTTCATTGCTAAGTATTAGTTATTGCTATCTGTCTATCTACTGTATCTGTCTTTTTATCTTGCTTGCAGAATGCTTCTGCCACTCATGTCTTAAACTCTGTGCTGGAGAATTCATGCATTTACGCATATCATGTCTATAAATGAAAAGGTGTAAGTCCATTTCATACTGTTTTAAGTTGCAACAGAGGATGTGCATTGCATATAACTAACCACAGTCACTTTGCAGCTCTTAATTTAGCACTGTGCAAATGTTCTACTCACTCTCATAAGTGGCTATTCTTTCAACAAAATTTCACACACACACACACTTTCCTGTCACTTTTAATGAACACCCATTCAGTATGTTGGCTTACTCTATGCCAAAGGTGATAGATGCTCTTCTTTGTCATTTCTATTTTAAGACCTGTGCTTGTGAACCTGGTCATGAAGTTTTAAAGCTTGAAGTTTCAAAATTTTTTCTCAGGACTACCCAGAAGAAAAACTTTTTACACTTTTGTGTATTACAAATATATTAAAATCTTCTATAGTACATTTCAAATATACTAACAAAAAAGTGTATCATCAGTTAATATATAAGAAGTATACTAGTATCATGCTTTTACCAATTTTTGGAATTAAACTTTAAACATACTTGTATATAATAATTGTATTATGGTACACTTCATGGGCGTCGCTAGGCCATTTTTAAGGGGGCTTTGGCCCCCTTACCTTTGTACTCAGCCCCCCTAAAAATTCTCCTTAAACTTCGCACAATTTGGTGATCGCCCATCGTCCCCTTTAAATTTCATATGAAAGCAGCTGCAGACTTCGACTCCTTCGGCTCCTCCCCGTCTTTCAGCGCGGTCTTCAATTCAAATAGGGATAACTACAGGCTGGAGCAATAGGCGTGCCGAAAGGTAGGGGCGTGCCGATAGGGGGCGAGTCGAAAGGTTTCTCATTGGTGAAAGGAGCTTCTGCGTTGGCCAATCAGCGGTAATCCTATTTATATGTAAGTATAGTTTAGCGTGGAAGAACATGGTGGCGGTAAGGCCTAGTGTGGTTAGTCAATATAAATCTTTTTTTTCTTTATTTTCATCATTTAATTGTTCGTTTAATTGTTGTCGACAGACACATATTACTGTGAGACGAAACACGGACAGGTTGTGAAGACAAGCTCTTAAACGGAGCAGCTCTGCCTCCACATTTGGAACTAAATAAATGTTTTATTGACTAAAATTGTGTCTGTTTACTAAATTAGTGACACTTCAAAGGTTACTAAACTGTACTCCTCCTCCTCCTTATTGTGGTGTTTTATGAACCACGTTTGTCCTTATCAAGCAATGTGTTTTTAGTTTTCATGCACTTTTAGTAAAACTACAGAAAAACAACTGTCCCTTCAAAACATTCCAAATACCTAATTCTGTAACTTTTTTTGGTCTTGTTTAACCAATACAAAGTTAATAGTATTCCAAAAATATTAAAATTACATTTTAAAAAAATTATGAACGGCTTGTGTCATGATCCCTTCTGTGTCTGCGTCGGGTGCGTGTTCGCGGCATGAATGCGGAGGCGAGCTGACGGTTCAATGAGTTCTTTTTATTAAACATAAAAAAGGTAAACACCAAACACAAACTAATCATAAAACAACAAAAGCTAGACGCCTGACTGCTGTTCAGCCAAGCTATTTATGCAAAACATAATCAAATAATAATTGGCTTTCCTCGGTTCAGGTGAGCTTCTTACGTCACCTGACCGAGGTGCAAACTGGGAACTGAAGTCAAAACAAACTACAAAACAAAACCTTAAATGGGCGTTAGGCGCCCTCTAGGGGTTGACCGTTATAGTATCCCCCCCCAAAAAAATGCTCCTCCGGAGCATCACCGGGGGCCCCGGACACCCACCCCAATGTTCTACCTTCCGCCTCCTGACCAGGAGGCTGGGTGACGGGGCTGGAGACGTGCTCGGCCGTTGCAGAGCTGGAGACGTGCTCGGCCGTTGCAGAGCTGGAGACGGGCTCGGCCGCGATGGCGCTGACCGTGCGCTCGACGACGGCGTTGGAGCTGGCCCTGCTCGCACGGAGACTGGATGCTGGAAACGCCGTTCTCCTCTTCGCGCAGACACGGCGCGCAGTCTTCCTCCGAGAGCCTTGCCAAACCTCCATCTCGCGTGCTCCTCGCTGGCCTCCAGCAGTTCCGCCAGCTCGTTGGATATGATGAGTTCCCCCCCAAAAAAATTCCCTAGGAGGGGGTCCTCCGCCATGCCGCTTATACGGTCTAGCTTTCTGTCATGATCCCTTCTGTGTCTGCGTCGGGTGCGTGTTCGCGGCATGAATGCGGAGGCGAGCTGGCGGTTCAATTAGTTCTTTTTATTAAACATAAAAAAGGTAAACACCAAACACAAACTAATCATACAACAACAAAAGCTAGACGCCTGACTGCTGTTCAGCCAAGCTATTTATACAAAACATAATCAAATAATAATTGGCTTTCCTCGGTTCAGGTGAGCTTCTTACGTCACCTGACCGAGGTGCAAACTGGGAACTGAAGTCAAAACGAAACATAAAACAAACTACAAAACAAAACCTTAAACGGGCGTTAGGCGCCCTCTAGGTGCTGACCGTTATAGCTTGTAGTACTATATTTTTTTAAATAATTGTAGTTTGATTTTGATTATGGGTTTAATACAAGGGTAGAAGGAATACAGCTCTAGTTATTGGGCATGTGTACCTCAATCTAACAAAAAGATGTTCTATTCTTACCTGCTGCTCATTTGGAGACCTACTCCCATGTGACTTGAAAAACCTTCCATCTACAGTTCTCTGTTCAGTTCTACAGTTCAGTTCTCTCTCAGGCACATTAACACTGTGTCCCCAACATTGATTGAAGTCATTGCATCAGAAACTATTTTTCACATTTTTTATGTCTGCCAGTTTCCAACAAAAAGCAGCAGTATTGTCAAAGAATGAACAGATAAATGTTTGACATTATTGGCACCCACACAGTTTATTCCATTGTCCAGCCTCATAGGTGTGTTGTTTATATTTGCTAATTAATGTAAGTTATGCTGTTTTCTGGTTACATTTTTCTGATTGTACCTGCAGATAGAAAATGGTTTATACAGTAAACAGCGTGTGTGATCAAGAAGACTCATTTGAGTACTGATTCTGAACAAGTCAAATATGTGTTAAACATCTATGGGGCTGAGCCCCCCTTAACTGAAAATCCTAGAAACACCCCTGGTACACTTTCCAAAAATATGTAAATATTGAAAATATACACTGCTCAAAAAAAATAAGAGAATAAATAATAGTGAGAGGCGTTCAAGTCAAGTGTTGCCTTTATTTTTTTGAGCAGAATACTTTAAGTGAAAAGTCATTTTTTTCCAAAAAAAAAAATTTGGCATTTTTTAAAAATATGCTCGAAATAATCAGTGTAATAATGTACAGGAAGTATACATTATAATACAAATTTTAATACACAGTAGTCTCAGTATATTTTCAGTTAAATTTGTATTTTCTTATGTGCTCATATTTAGTGCACCCCTCTATCTCGCATGCGCATGTCCACACGTAGCCGGGTATTTAACTGTAACAGCTAGAATCAATACCAGGTATGAACGAATGTAGTACATTTCAGTAATAATGCCGGTCTTTGTTCAGACAGCAATTTATTTTTCTTTTTGTGGGACAACCTGAAGTTTTGTTGAAGATACCTAAACTATAGAAATGTTTTTTTCTATAAAATGAAAAATGAAATCTGTTGAACTCATGAATAAAATCTGCCTCGTCATTACTGATGTCATGTGTTTCAAAAACATCTTATAATGTAAAAAATGCATTCAGTATTCGTAAATGTTCCTAAACTCCTTTTGTGTACTGGTAACACATTTTCAATACAGTATTATGGAAGACTGTGTGTACTGTATGATATAATAAAAGTATATTTTTATTATCCACAAAGTGTACTTTGTAGTATTTGGAATGGTCAGAAGTATGACAGCATGCTACAGCTGCAATAAGAGTATATTCATGGTACATTACTTGGTATGTGTAACAAAGTAAAAAACAATTGCTGTAATGTAGTACTTATAATACATTACAGATATTCTTACATTTCATTCATTACTGTCAGGTAAATTTGTACATACACAGCCATATAGTTTTTTTAAAAGTTGTTCCACTTAAGCAAAATATACTTAATTATACTTAATACAAAAAACTATTTTAAAAAAGTATACTTAATACGCTTAAATTTTGCTTTTGTACAACTTAATTACAACCAAAATACACTTACTATAAAATTAGTTGTTCCAAAATAGCTTCAAGTACACTAGTCATTAGTCTAGCTGCAAGTACACTTAAGTATACTTTGGCATGCTTGGATTTATTATACTTAGCACACTTTTCTTCACTTGGGTATATTGCTGCTGGCACCAGTGTCAGTTATAAAACTCAGATTTATATGGTAGAATGAAACTCAAATTTAAGTCACTTGTGATGTCACTTGTAGCTCCAATAATGGGGCTTGCTTGGATTGTTCAATTTTAGCCGAACCTTCCCTTTTTCACAACGAACTTGCTCATCTGCACTGAGATATTCATCTTTTTGATTCATTCATGATTTGGAGAGCCGCACCACGAGATGTTTTAATATTTATAAGAGCCCTGACACAGGGCTTTAGAGAGGGCCATGAATTTTGGGAAAGGACTTATGATACAGAAGGGAAGGCCTTTCAGTTTGGAGATAGTGTGGCATTATTAATATATATAATAATCTTTGGCCCTGTAACCTTACCGGTGCTACTGAGTGCATATGTGCTTTTACCCGATGGATTGGCACCCCATACAGGGTGAACCCTGCCTTATGGCAAAATTTCTCTGGAATAGGTTCCAGGTCTTCTGCGACCATGTACAGGATATGAGGTATAGATAGCAGATGGATATTGTCAAGTGAGCATCAGTAGCAGTGATGAACTGTAATTTTTCATCCAATCACATGACCCTGATTAGTATGATTAATAACATTATTTCAGTATCTGGGACATATCACATCATTTCTGATAGACTACTGACTTAGATATCCCCACACACCCCATAGTTGAGAAATTTGCAATGCGCAATTATAGTCTGCCCTCTAGGAGAGGACAAGGGGAATAACAGAAGAATAGGAATGTGACAGATTACTGCACGCTGCTGTAATAAGGGTTGTGTGGGGAAGAAATCACAAGAGCAACAGAAGCCAGTAGTTCTTGCCTAAGGGTTGTACATTTACAGTATTTATAAAGCAGCACCTAATGTTGGCTTCTGCAATGTTTGAATGCTGTTAAGTCAGTGAACTGTGATTCACACACCACTCAACCCCTAGCTATTGAGACAAAGCTCACATAAACAGATAAAATACTGTTAGATGCACATTTCTGTCTCATAACCTTTGATAAACTGACTATAAATATTTAGCTTTAGCACAACTACAATCCATTTCATGTTATTGCTCTGATCACAATGCATAAAGGAATTAATAAATGTGACTGCCACATGAAGCCCGCACAGAACAACAATATGTAATCTCATAAAGCCAGTTCTGCCCCCTAGTGACACTTCACAGGTTATATATGAGTGCATCTAGGCATTAATATCGCGGCGCTATATTAATATCTGACCGTTTTGACATTGACACCTGCTTTTTTAAAATGCATGCCATATTTTAAAGCATAATTAAATGCTTGTTATAGCGCCATTAATCACCTTAACTGGTTTTCGAGAAGAAAGAGAGTTAAACCAATGGTGTGTTGTGGATCCCCAATAACAAGAAAAAAAACAAAAGGATAGATTTTTCCCCCCTTAATATAGTTTAATATAGGTGGTACCTGACAGTCACAATGCATGACATGTTGCGTTGCGGGATGAGTGAGAGAAATGTTTTCTGCACTACAGAGAAAATAAATTTTTACATTTACAAATATAAATTTTACAAAAACAAGGTATGGCTAAAATATTTGTACTATATTGTTAAAGAAAAGAACACATTAAGGAAAATTATGGCTTAAGTAAAAAAAACATGAAATGCATGACAGTATGTGTGTAATGACCTAATCTGATGCAGCTTTGAGGAAAAGCATGGTCACACTAAATATGACTTGGATTCATACTTCTCTGTTTGCTCGTCACTACCATTAAATTTCCTCTTCACAAGAATACATCTATACGTAACAGTTTTATAATACACTATATTAACAATAAAATATGGTTTACAGAATATCAGTATCTATTACATCATCCATGGTGACATTCTGCACTGTTGCATTATAATCAGAACAATAGAATGTAAATATTTTGAACTGCTCAGCTGCCAGGGGATGGTTTGTCCAGCAGATTAGACATCTCCATCCAGGCCAGGTCCCACTGGATCTCTGTTACATCCTGTTTTGTTCTAGGCATTTCCTGATGGCGAATAAAATCTCCACATGTTGGAAGGAACTTTACTCTCCTTCTGTAAACATAAACCACATTTCATATATGTCATATGTACTGCAATTCTAAAAATGACATATTTTGGGGAGTAATGAAGGATGCTCAAAAAAGTCATATTATCCTTCCTATTCATAAACTGGAGAACTTTTGCAGCACCTGATTGAAATTTTGAAGTTGGATTTTGTAAGGTTGCACAGTTTGTCATAGTTTTATATACTGACCACACATAGCATTTACACTACTATCAAATAATGTATTTCTATAAAGTGTGAGGGTACACCACTAGAGGGCTCTGTTTGTTTTGTAGTTTTTGGTTGTAGACTCAGTTTCCCAGAAGGCACCTCGGTCAGGTGATGCTGGTGCTCACCTGAACCGAGGTAGCTCATTAGTTAAGTTATAAATAGCTGGTTGTTCTGGGAAACTGGGTCGAGCATTATTTATATTTATGTTAAGTGGGCTTTTGTTGTGTTTGATTATGATCTCTTTTAGTTGGCAATTGTTGTATGGAGCTGTTTGGTTAAGTTTACATTTGTTTTTAGTTAAGTAGGTATTGTTAGTATGTCTCTTGTGGGGCTTTTCCACTGCATAGTACGGCACGACACGGTTCAGTTCAACTCACTTTTGGGGGGTTTTCCACTGGGAACAGTACATGGTACCGGGTCCTTTTTTTAGTACCACCTCAGCCGAGGTTCCAAGCGTGCCGAACCGTTACCAAACTGTGACGTGTAAACTCTGCTGGTCACTGATTGGCCGGAGAAAATCGTCATTACTGCGTCACCGAACTTGCGACACGAGACACAACAGAACCGCTATATTTAGAACAGCCAGAGAAGGATCGCACGCACCTTTTTGTATTAACCAAAAATTTTCTTTGGCTGCCATCAGCCTCTTTTGAAACAAACTCCTTCGTCTTGTTGTTAAAAACATCCACATGCCGAGAATGAAGAACACCATGCCGTCGATATGCTCCATTGTTGTGTGTTTGTTTGTGGCGCGTTTACGATGATGTCACGGCAGTAGAGGCGCCGCAACTAAAACGACACGTGAATAATCCCGCCCACTCTAAAGCGTTACTAAACTGAAGTGGAAGCGCAAACCGAGCCAAACCGAGCCGAACCGAAGTGAGCTGTACTGAACCGTGCTGTGCCGTACTATGCAGTGGAAAAGAGGCATTGGTCTCTGTGTCTCCTAGTAGGATTAGCCTCTAGGAGGTTTAGCCTTTTTTGTGTTTCCCCTTCTGTGTGAGTAACCTCTCATGGATGTTTAGTTCTTAGTCTGTATAACTACTAACCTGCTTAGATCTTAGTCTGTTTCATACCTAGTCTGCTGTGTTTGTTCCTAGTTTGTTCATCCCTTGGGTCTCTAGCTACTAGTGTTTAGCAACTAGTCTGTTTAGCTAACATCTAGCCTAGCAACTAAGGTGTATAACGACTAGTAGGCCTAGCCAAGTCTGTCTCGTGTGCGTGCGTGCGTGCGGTCCCTTGAAGGTCAAATCCCTTGTGTGTTTAGTCTCCCTGTAGGTATAGCATGTTTAGTTTTAGTTCTTGTATTTTTAGTTTCATGGTAGGTTCAGTCCTCCGTATGTTTGGTTATTATTTTGTTAGTTCTGTTTGTCAAATGCTCCAAGGTAAAGTGAAGTGGGCCAGGGGTAGCTCAGTGGTTAAGGCATTGGACTACGGTTCGGAAGATCCCAGGTTCAAACCCCACAACCACCAAGTTGCCACTGTTGGGCCCTTGAGCAAGGCCCTTAACCCTCAACTGCTCAGATGTATAATGAGATTTAAAAAAAATATTTTAAATGTAAGTCGCTCTGGTTAAGAGCGTCTGCCAAATGCGTAAATGTAAATGAACTTCCTTTGTTCATATTTTATAATTAAAAAGACTTTATTGAACATCATCAAACGTGACATAAAGCTGATTTGTGAGAATGAACATTATTAAAAGCGCTATACAAATAAAATACTAATTGAATTGAAAAGTGAAGATGTATCTATAGAAACATTTTATTGTATTAGATAAGAAAAGTTCTGCCTTCTTGGTATAGGTACCAACCTTGTATTGCCTATTTTCCTACAACAGCATGACCCCAAGTGTTTTATTTCTTACTTAATGATTTGAAGAAAGCAGCTTTACATTCGTCAGATATTCAGCTCTACACTATATGACCAAAAGTATAAGGAACCCTGAACATCACACCCATTTGCTCGTCTTCGCTAAATTGATGCCACAATGGTGAATGTATACAACTGTCATAATGTTTTTGTAGTGATTTTGAAGAGAAGCCTGTTCTAGCAAGATGATGCCCCTGGTGTATAAATAAGTGGTTTGCCAAAGATGGAGTCATACAATTTGAGTGGCCTGCCCTCAAACTCACTGAACACCATTGAGATGAACTGGAGCTTCCTTGCACTCAAAAGCACCTGACTAATGCTCTGAATGAGTAAAAAAAAACACACACACACACTCCAATGCATTTCCAGAGGAATGGAGGCCGTTATAGCAGTAAGATGGTCACTAACACTGGACTGAAACGTTGAACATGGATGTATGGGTGTACTGGACTACTGTTCACATATGTTTGGGCACACAGTATAGATAGTATATAATCTATTTATTTTAACCACAACATACCAGTGAACTGAGTTACTAAGTTAGTACAGCACCAATGTTCATAAAAAAATCAATACTTTTGGTCTATGATGTCTAATCATCAACAATCCACTGTTTCACTTTATAAAAAATTACCAGCGATAAATGCAATGGATAGGTGATGCGATTTCACTAAGAATTTCATCAGTGATGTTATTTGTAATGTCAGCCATACCTGAGGCATGGTACAAGTAGAATGGTGATTGGGATCAGAAGCAGAATGATGATAATGGCACAGACGACCCAGACCCATGCTGCTATAAAAAAGAGATGGGACATAGGTCAGGGGAGCATGAAACTATAAGAGTGTACTGTATGTGGTGGATTAAAAGAAAACAACTGCCCAAAAAATCTTTGCGTACCTATAAATGTGTTCTCTTCGATTCGATTCGATGCATGAAATGAAACACAAACAAATAAATAACTCAAATCGTTTCAAATAAATCAGAGAAAAACTGTTCACCCTGCAAGTGTTGACTGCTATCAGGTCTGACCTCCAGGGTCATAGGAGGTGAGGCTTAGTAAAGATGAGAAAGGATGAGGAATTAAACTTCATTCAAGTGAATACAAGAGGATGAGCACACCAGACAGGAATTGTATGAAACAATATTATTTGTATTTGATTGCAGATTTTTACTACAGATTATAAATGTTGGGTTGTACTGATGGTACTGTATTTGCTGATTTTTTCCCCTCTTACCTTTTGTAACGCTTATAGTAACAGGGTTACTCCATAGAGTGGAATTTGTGTCCAGTTTCTGAGCTGTACACCAGTACATGCCGCTGTCCTCAGAGGTCAGCGCTGAAATAGAGTAAGTGTGATTGTTGATTCTGTGAGCAGCGCCCGGGGTAGCAGCAGTACTGACGTTGTGTCTAAACCAACCGTAGATCCACACTTCCAAAGAGTTGTTTTTTACCCTACATGTCAGATCGATGGGTTCTCCAAGGTAGAAGTGCTCTCCCTGAGGCCAGGCAGTCAAAAGAACTTCTGAAAGAATGAATTCAGCACTTTGCCTTAGGTATAGACAGGAAAAGAAATATATAAGAGGAAGGCTTAAAGTGCATATGTGTATTAATGCATTATACCATTAGATGTGCTGTGTTCGGCCAGTAATAGGGACAGTACTGAAAACATAAACATCAACTTGTTAATTTGTCCTGATAGACATGCAAGCACCCTAAAAGAAAGAACCTAAGAGATTATTTAATTTTTAAACAATATTGCAAACAAAAATGTAATGCATTACACATAAGATACAACACTTCTTATGACATAATTAAATACAAGAAAAGCTTACCTATAGCCACGAGAACAGACAAACCTTTCATTTTCTCCACCAGAAGATCTTCATCCTTCTCCACGACCAGTTTCTCCCACAACATTTACATTCCCAGACATAATTGTATTTTCACACTCCTCCCCTTTCCTGTGCTTACAGATATACCGATTAACATGTAATCTTCCAGTAGATAAACAATAACAACATTCAAGACATGATTCTCACAGCGAAGGACCATACTGACAGTCACAGATCTGGCAGGTTAATGGATAACCGTGCTGTACTGAAAACAACACTACGTGGAAACTGGATGTGGTTGAGAAACAAATCTGTTCTGTAAACAGACCCACACTGACGGGGAGCTGAAGGAAGTGGACGCCCCCACCTATAATTTATGTGAAGCAGAGCAGAGCTGCTGTACTCTAATGTGATGGAAATGTAAACACAGACATCGCATGATATAGTGCGCACTACATAGCGAAAACTTTGTGGACATGTCTTTCCAGATTTATTCCCCTTGTTCTATTCAAATATGCTCTGCTCTTCAGAGAAGTCTTCCTACTAGATTTTGACGTTTGGCTTTGGGGAATTGTGTTCATTGTCCGACAAGCCCTGGGGTTCTGTGCATGTTCCTGTTCATCCTAGATGTGTTAGAGTCACTAAATTTCTTGCACTCCAAACTTCTTGACAGCCCATGTCTACATTGAGATTGCACAGAGGCATTGTCATGCTGGAACTTGGGCCACTTAGCGCCAGTGAAGAGAAAATGCACAGTATATAAATATAAGTGCTGTTCAAATAGAACACGGTTATGAAAGTAAAAACTCCCTTTTATTTCTCTTTATAATGAAGAATGTAAATCATGTTCAGAATAAAGGAGAATGGAATATTGGAGATTAGAGAGCTGGGCAGACTAAAAGACTAAAGCACTGCTGAGTCACTCTGTTTAGGTAGAAATGGTATAAGAACTAATTCCCACTGGTGTGAAAAAAGGCTTAAAAAACAGACAAAAAGAACTCATGGCCAATGGCATCAACAGGGATCCTTTCAAACATTTGAACTTGCTTGGACCTTGGTCATATTTGAAACTTTTTTGATATATAATTTCTTTTTCTGATTGTAAGCTATTCCATATAAATCCTACAAAAACCTTCAACCACTCTTCCTTGAGATGTCAAGCTAAGGACGCACAAACAAATCGAGTATATCATATTCTTCACCTATTGCTTCTCATATGCGGTCACTGCTGTACTGTAAGTGGAAGGCACATTGTCGATGATGCCAAACTCTTGAAAACTACAGGCGCATGCACACACTAACACACACTCATTGTCTATACCGCTTTATCCTTTATTCAGGGTTGTGGGGGGCCCTGCAGCCTATCCCAGGAGACCTAGGGCACATGGCTGGGTACACTCTGGACAGGGTGCAAATCCATTGCTGGGCACACACTCATTCACATACTACGGGCAATTTTGTGAACGCCAATTCGCCTAAACTGCAGGAACACATGTCACACATACAGACCCAAAGTGAGACTCAAAACCCGCAAAATAAAAAGTGTGATGTAACAATCATAGAGGCATAGGGGTAGATAGACAATTAGAGACATCATTAATCCATTATCTAGTGGAAAAGTAAAAAAAACAGTCAACTCTAAATAAGATTTTTATTTTTTTACTAGAGGTTACCCGCAGCTCCACCCATGTGCAGATCATGACACCCACATCCTCCAGTAAATGCGAATGGAGTGTGAGGTCAACTCGCTGCCGCACCTCTTACACCATTACACGATGAGGGACACCCGCTACACTGGCTGCCCGCTACATCAGCCAACGGCAGCAGACCAAACTGGACGATAGAAAATTGTTTTTACAGAAACGTAATGTTACAATTGTTGAGGACGTTGCCAACTGTACTGTAGGATATAATTAAAGATTATGTGTTAATCAATAATATTCTTATTCAAGTTGTTCAGGGTGACTAAATTGACGATTCTTTGAGTTCAATGCAAATATTTGAAATGTTTGCACATTATAATTGTTGAACAGTTTTAACGATCCGTAGTTAAAGGTTTTTGAACGGCGAAGAGCAACTAGCAGTGAGTGAGTCGGCTCAGTGACTCGGTTCGGTGAAAACACGAGAACGGTTCCTTCCATCGCGTTCTTGCAGGGACTTTTAATTTGAAGGTGTGCGTGAGTCCCGGATATGCTTTATACCTCGTCAACGATAACTACATGAATATACAGCGTTTAAAAATATATGTACAGCCATCTTCGGCTGAATTTCCAGTGGACATATTCGTTACCGATGAGCACAGTGAGTACGTGTGTTTAGTGTATAAAAAGCTGTATTTTAAAGACGCATGGTTTAAACGGAGTGCCCGACATCAGCCAGGTTTTTATCGCGAGATTTTTTATTTGGCTTTTCCGTTCCACCTTAAAAGAAATTTGGCGCTTACGAACTCTCACCGATAGATGGCGCCAAAAGAAATAAAAAAATTCCAAAATGTGCGTAAAATGCGTTCATTGTGTTAAATAAAAACTCAACGTGGTGAGATTTTACTGTAGGGATCTCTAGGCCTGTGAACTGGCCTTGCTGAAATCAGACAAATTGCACTTTAAGTCCAATTCCTATGCCATTATGTCCCACTTTGCAACACGTTACCTTGTATACAGAAATATGTATTAAAAGGATTTTTTAAATAATAGAATTAATAGCCGTGTGAAATTAAACTAACAATAATAAACTTGGTTTATTTATTAAATTATATTATTAAATTAACTGTGCTTTAGACTTTTCTCATCATCCACCTTACCTCCCTCCTTCCAAAGAAAAGGGACACCTGGACACGACACCTATAGGGAAAGCCCGAGAACTTAATGCGCGTTATGTCGCCATCTACCGGCGACAGATCGTAATGGCTAGATGTTTTAAGGTGGAACGGTAAAATTCGAGTCCAAAGTCCAAGTTCAGTTGGACAAATGTTGCTTTTGCAGTCGGCTCGTTTATTTAAATTTATCTGCAGGAATTACTGTCGTAATCTGGTATGATGTTGGAAATTATTTATGGTTTATCTGCCTTTAATTGAATTTAATCAGCTTCATTTCATTGTCTATGTGAACTACAGCATATAAGCATATACTGTTTCATTATGTTTAATTATTGTAGATTACGTTTAAATAGAAATACCTGAGGATAGCTTTTTTTTCATCTAAAGAACATTCAGAACTATTTAAATTGCTAATGTAATTGATTAGAGATTGTGCTGCACTGCTTTTCTTTTGTGCAGTAGATTCGAAATACATGCTTCTGTATGCGAAATTAGTGCGCATGCGCATAAACACCCGTGTATTACCCCCCCCCCCTCCAGTATGCTAGGTTCAGTCTAATGTGTTTGGTAGCATAACCCGCTTTAGAAATGAGTTTAAAGTGTCTTGTTTAATGTAAAATGTCTTCATTTTGGATCATTTGAAGAATATGCTTGATTAAAAACATTTTTTTTAGAGAATTCATAATTAAATTGACCAGAAAGTTCAGTATTTAGAGAATCCAGTCTGTTTAGTCTCCTTTCAGGAAGTCAGCTGACAATCAGCAGGTTCAACTTTCCTTCCCTTCCTGTCTTTCTTAGTCACTCATAAACCTCAGTGAATATTATTTCTAGGTGTAAATGACAGAAGGAAAAGTCCAGTGAAATGTCCACTGGTAATACTGAAGTAGGGTTTTAACAGCTGCACACTTTACACACTTGTACCTGAGCTCCAGCCTGATCTGTTACTGAGCGAATCATCTCTTCTTGTCTCTTCAGACTCATAAAGCAAACATGAACGACTTCGCAGTGCTGAACACCGGCAGAAAGATGCCCCTCGTCGGATTAGGGACGTGGAAGAGTGAGCCTGGAAAGGTAAGTGTATTTATTTATTTTTTTTGTATGTGTATCATAAACCTGTCATTCAAATAGGGCTGGGTGATAAAACGATAACGATATGTACCGCGATAGACACGTCATCGATATCAATAAAAAATGCGTTCGACAAAATGTTCGATAATTTTTATTCTTTGTCGGAAGAAAACAGAGGTTGCGAAGCTAGTTTGGTTGCTGTCATGTGCACTCGCGCCGCAACCGGCGCTAGGACCCGGAAGTAGTACGGTCGCGATTCGCCGGATCTTATGCGAGTACTCCCCATTTTGGGTCCAATTCCTGATGGAGTGTGTGCTGCTGAACGCGGGTTTAATTGTGTAATCTCTTGCTCTCGTGAGCGAGTTCTTACAATGCTTTGCGTGGTTATCCTGCCTGTTCGCGCTATTTCCGCGTTTGGGTTTACCATCCACGCTACAAGGGCTAACTGCTAGTCTTCTGGTCCGCCTCTGGTTGCCCGTGACCGTTGCATTTACAAAGGCACTCGCTCTCTGGTAACCTAGCAACGTAGGGAGTGATGCGCTAACAGCCAATCATGTAACAGTATCACGTTTGGTTGCACCATATCGTTGTCTCGTGCTGGCCTGCTGGATTCCACTTCATAAGCAGAAAATGCACTTTGCACTATTTTATTATACTTTATTAAGCATTTCTTACATTTTCTTTCATTTCGCACCTTAAATTTTAAGAGATTGTTTATTGTGACTTTAGACTTATGTTTACATTTTAATTATTTGAGTTTTCCATGGTTGTTGACATTTCTGTCTTAATAACTGAGGAGACTATGATCAAAGGAAGGTTAAGGTTAAAATAAAAATGTTTAAATGTAATATTTTCCTCCTGGTCCTTATTTTAAATGGATCATAAAAAATATCAATAATTATCAATATCGACCGATATGAAACACTGATATCGAGATACAGTTTTTAGCCATTTCGCCCAGCCCTACATTCAAACCATTATGACCATCCAATCTTTGAGTTGAGTAGGTCCCTCTTTTACCACCATAATGTAACATTTTCCTCAATTCGAGCTACATTACCTCTTCTATTGGACTTGCTCTGACCCAGTTCTCTAGCCATCACAATCTGGTCCTTGTCAAAGTCACTCAAAAATGTATGCATTTTTTCATACCAAGGAAGGAAGACGGGTGAACTGGCAGGCAGGGTCATGGGCGGCCAAGCCTTGTTGATTCACATGGGGTTAGAGTGGAGACTATCCAATAGAAGTGCTACTGTCGAGCTAATTGAGTAGAAAGGTGTCAGCAGACACAGGCTATAAGAAGTGTTGCCATGTAAGGAGTCTGGAACTGCATTGAGGGGTTTTTATTGTCATTAGTTTTGGGCATAGAGGCATGGGCGAGTTTGCATTATATTATAAAACCTTACAGTGAGTAAGTGTGAGTTAACTTCTCTTTAGAGAGCAACGACTGCTGATGTGCATAGTGCCATCGTTCACTATCCCGACATGGATGGAAGGAATGCCTATATTAATTAACTAGCATGGTTGCAACCTCAAAACTATGAGATGAGGCGACTATAGTATACTCTATTTGGTAAATCTGTTACTTGCTGCACATTTCATATGATGCTGGAGAATCATTTATGGTCTCACTGTGTGGGTTATTCATTACCTTTCAAGCTTCAACTCAGCACAGCCATGGGCTTGGATTTTCCCAGTCTAAATTTTTACATGGCATAAGATGTGATAGACATAATATGTTTTTAATTACGAGGGGCATTCAAGTCAAACCAGGACAGGTATGAGTGTAAAAACCCCCTTTATCACAGTGGTTCACTAGTGCTTGGATACCATCAAGGTAGAAAGTTTTCTCAATACACCTGGGCAACGAGCAGGCGGCCTACTGAAATGCGGGCTCCTGTAATGGCTTGGAAAGTATCATATATACACCGGGTATATTTCAAGCTTTAATAAGATCTTTATGAACATGGAAATTTAAACTGTACATCAGGATTCAAGGAAATAATAGCAGTATGCAGTTTGTCACATTTGCAGATTTCCAGCTGAGATTCATAAAACTACAGGTTCTTCATGTATTAGAAATACTTGCTGATCATAGTTTCTTTCTGTACACTCTTGATTGCAGGTGAAACAAGCAGTAACATGGGCACTTCAGGCCGGATATCGTCACATCGACTGCGCTTCTATTTACGGAAACGAATCAGAAATCGGTGAAGCCTTTCAGGAGATGCTTGGGCCTGACAAAGTGAGTGAACCAAGAGGAATACCTAAACTGTGAAAATAGACATTATGCTGTTTCATTTGTTTTTCTCACAAACTGTCCTTAATGTCAGGCCTTGAAACGAGAAGACGTGTTTGTAACCTCCAAACTATGGAACACAAAGCACCATCCTGAGGACGTGGAGCCGACGCTGCTCAAGAGTTTAAAGGAGCTCAAGCTGGAGTACCTGGACCTCTACCTCATTCACTGGCCTTATGCCTTCCAGTAAGCACTGGCTTGCATGTGACCCCTTAGATTGCAAACACCGTGTACTTTGTGTGACTTTATTTTAAGATTTACAGGTTTGTTTGTTTTTTTTTTTTTTGCCAGCTGCTTTTACCCAAACTCACTCAAAAATTAGGCAAAATGCAAATCAAGCATGTAGCTGACAGTGATGGAAAGAACACTAGCTTCACTTTTTTGCACACTGACCAAGTGCAAGAACAACCGGAGTCATAACTAGACGCAAGAAGCAGAATAAAACATAGCATGTGTAATCGTTAAAATGTTATATTGCTGCTGCTGTAATAATACAGACTTTCTTGAGTTCATCCCTGGTCCCCTTATTTACAGTGGTGTGAAACTATTTGCCCCCCTCCTGATTTCTTATTCTTTTGCATGTTTGTCACACTTAAATGTTTCTGATCATCAAACTCAAAGATAAGACAAATAAACACAAAATGCAGTTTTTAAATGAGGGGTTTTATTATTTAGTTAGAAAAAAACTCCAAATCTACATGGCCCTGTGTGAAAAAGTGATTGCCCCCCTTGTTAAAAAATAACTGTGGTTTATCACACCTGAGTTCAATTTCTGTAGTCACCCCCAGGCCTGATTACTGCCACACCTGTTTCAATTAAGAAATCACTTAAATAGGAGCTACCTGACACAGAGAAGTAGACCAAAAGCACCTCAAAAGCTACATTTACATTTAGGCATTTGGCAGACGCTCTTATCCAGAGCGACTTACATTTTTATCTCATTATACATCTGAGCAGTTGAGGGTTAAGGGCCTTGCTCAAGGGCCCAACAGTGGCAACTTGGTGGTTGTGGGGTTTGAACCTGGGATCTTCTGAACTTCTGGGGATCTTCTGGGATCTTCCGTAGTCCAATGCCTTAACCACTGAGCTACCCCTGGCCCTGAAGCTAGACATCATGCCAAGATCCAAAGAAATTCAGGAACAAATGAGAACAAAAGTAATTGAGATCTATCAGTCTGGTAAAGGTTATAAAGCCATTTCTAAAGCTTTGGGACTCCAGCGAACCACAGTGAGAGCCATTATCCACAAATGGCAAAAACATGGAACAGTGGTGAACCTTCCCAGGAGTGGCCGGCCGACCAAAATTACCCCAAGAGCGCAGAGACAACTCATCCGAGAGGCCACAAAAGACCCCAGGACAACATCTAAAGAACTGCAGGCCTCACTTGCCTCAATTAAGGTCAGTGTTCACGACTCCACCATAAGAAAGAGACTGGGCAAAAACGGCCTGCATGGCAGATTTCCAAGGCGCAAACCACTTTTAAGCAAAAAGAACATTAAGGCTCGTCTCAATTTTGCTAAAAAACATCTCAATGATTGCCAAGACTTTTGGGAAAATACCTTGTCGACCGACGAGACAAAAGTTGAACTTTTTTGGAAGGTGCGTGTCCCGTTACATCTGGCGTAAAAGTAACACAGCATTTCAGAAAAAGAACATCATACCAACAGTAAAATATGGTGGTGGTAGTGTGATGGTCTGGGGTTGTTTTGCTGCTTCAGGACCTGGAAGGCTTGCTGTGATAGATGGAACCATGAATTCTACTGTCTACCAAAAAATCCTGAAGGAGAATGTCCGGCCATCTGTTCGTCAACTCAAGCTGAAGCGATCTTGGGTGCTGCAGCAGGACAATGACCCAAAACACACCAGCAAATCCACCTCTGAATGGCTGAAGAAAAACAAAATGAAGACTTTGGAGTGGCCTAGTCAAAGTCCTGACCTGAATCCTATTGAGATGTTGTGGCATGACCTTAAAAAGGCGGTTCATGCTAGAAAACCCTCAAATAAAGCTGAATTACAACAATTCTGCAGAGATGAGTGGGCCAAAATTCCTCCAGAGTGCTGTAAAAGACTCGTTGCAAGTTATCGCAAACGCTTGATTGCAGTTATTGCTGCTAAGGGTGGCCCAACCAGTTTTAAGGTTCAGGGGGCAATTACTTTTTCACACAGTGCCATGTAAGTTTTGATTTTTTTTTTCTCCCTAAATAATAAAACCCCTCATTTAAAAACTGCATTTTATGTTTACTTGTGTTATCTTTGACTAATAGTTAAATGTGTTTGATGATCAGAAACATTTTGTGTGACAAACATGCAAAAGAATAAGAAATCAGGAGGGGGGCAAATAGTTTTTCACACCACTGTATGTGCTCATACTGCACATCTTTTCCGCATAAAAACTTTATACAGAAGTGTTGTCCACCTAATCAGTGTTTGCTCCAAACTCTAGAGGGGGAAAATTTATTTTTTTTAACTTATCAAAACCAAGTGATTGACAGGGGAATGTTGAGACATTTATGACATAATTTTGCTAACTTTTTTTCAAATTTCAAATGCTGTTTCAATTGCATTTCCTTTAAGACCACACATAATTTGAGGCTTAATTCAAATTAAGTCTGTACTGGCTGCCAAAATTGAACTGCTAGCTCATGGCCTATGTTGAATCAGATCTGATTCTGTCACAATGGAAAAATACACCATAAAAGCGTGCCTGTTTATTTGTTTTTCCCCCCCCATCATCTTCTTCTAGGCAGGGGGATGTCCCGTTCCCCAGACAGGAAGATGGGACCTTACTGTATGATGACATTGACTACAAGGTGACGTGGGCCGCCATGGAGAAACTTGTGGAAAAGGGTCTTGTGAGAGCTATCGGGCTCTCCAACTTCAACAGCAGACAGATTGATGATGTTTTGTCTGTGGCAAGCATAAAGCCTACTGTTTTACAGGTAGGAAGTGAGAAACTGTAATTTCACAAGTCTGTAAAAACAGAAAATTAGAAATTAGAAATTCCCTGCATAACACATTGCTGTTCAGGACATGATAGTGTTAAATAATAATCACAATGAAACTTATAGTCAGGGTGCATTGCATTATCCGGTTCTTGATTTAATTTCCTATCAAAGCCATACCTAATTCTGTACTTAACATTTTACTTCCTGAAATGAAACACCTCTTGGTGTAGGTGGAGGGTCATCCTTATCTAGCCCAGGTGGAGCTTCTTGCCCACTGCAGGGAAAAGGGCTTAGTGATGACTGCCTACAGTCCACTTGGCTCTCCAGATCGAGCCTGGAAGAGACCAGAAGAGCCCATTGTCTTAGAGGAGCCAGTCATTGCTGCCCTTGCCAAAAAGTACAACAAATCTCTTGCACAAATTATAATCAGGTAACGATATGTGCATTAAACACAGTTCTTTTATCTACTGTATGTGTACAACAGACTACGCTGTAGTTTATTATTTTTGTTGCTGGATATCATGATGTGTTGAACTAATGCTCTATTCTGTGTCTGATTCGCCTTTACTGCAGGTGGCAGACCCAGAGAGGAGTTGTGACGATCCCTAAGAGTGTTACAGAGTCTCGCATTAAAGAAAATGCACAGGTTATTTATTTATTTTATTTGTGACTCAGCATTGAATGTCGTATTTTTATCATCTAGCATCATTGCTGTTTTTGCACCTGCAGGTTTTTGATTTCACTCTGGAGCCTGGCGAGATGGACAGCATGACGGCGTTGAACAAAGGCTGGAGATACATCGTGCCAACCATAACTGTAAGTTTCTTCATAATGTTCTTCATTTTCTGCCTGCATTCTTGGCATTTACTATACAAGTACTGTATTTATGTAAAGCCAACTGGAGCAAATGGACATACAAATAGAAAAATACAGAACAGTGGTGCAGTGTCAAACTAAGACTTTTTTTAATTACTTTTCAGGTCGATGGCAAGCCTGTACCAAGGGATGCAGGACATCCTTACTATCCTTTTAATGATCCTTATTAATTCATATGGTGTATGCAGGATTATGTGCCTTTCAGTCCGCTTCAACTGGCAGAGCTCTACACATAACACTATTTTTTTTTTTTATTAATGGGTGCATTTCCCCCCCCCCCCACCCCCCCGAAATGCACCCATTTCTCCATTTTCATTTCTCCATAGTTGGATTATGTCTATCTGTGTCTTGTGGGATCCCTGTCCATATGCACAAGTCTAGTGTCAACCAAATGCCCTGTGAAACATTCCTGCAAGGTTTATAAAAAAAAAAAAGTAAAAAATTATAATAAAATCAATAGTTCACATTCTGTTTGTATTATACTTTCTGTTTCTGTTCAGCCATAGTGGTGATATACTTGTATTTTCTTACATTTCTGCTACAATGACTTGATTTATTTGTTTAATCGATTTAAATGTTTACCAAAACAAACATTTATAAAAGCTTACCAAATCAAACTCACAGAACATACTGTAAATAGTCAAATTGAATCTAAATAAACGTTTTCATATAATCAGCATATTAAATGGCACTGGTCGCATCAAGCTACAGTCTACCGGTAGAAGACTGGTGTACTGTAGTTGCAATTAATTAGGATTATTTAGTTTTCTTAGCCTTACAAATGAGATTGAAAGGGTAGAGAATTTCTCTGTGGATCAATTGGATCTCTGCAAGTTTGCCAGGCATGAAAGAAGCATGCAAAGACAACAGTTCCATGATTACGCGTAATGTTGATTTTTGTCTGCTTTTGATCTGTATTTTAAATCACATGTTGCATTACATTACATTTAGGATTGATAGTAATAGGAATTTGAATGCATTGTGTAGAATTTTTTAATTTTCTTGGAGACTGACCGACCTACAGTAGATCTTTGTATTTACTTCGGAAGACGACATTTATCAATCTTGTGGATTCTGTGGCTCTACATTCTGTCTGAATGTGATTTGTTTTCTTTTTCACTGCCGCAACACACAGCACTCAAATGAGATATTAAGTAGCATTTTGGGTGATTTGAGTCGGACATATGTTTCAATTCCTGGTACAATAAGGTCCATTTTGATACCAAGTTTATTTCAGTATCATGTTCGATTGCTGAGATACAGTATGGTCAGTTTATTTATGAGGATGTCTTGAGGGGGGGGAAGCATTAAAATACTAATTTTAGAATATTTAAGTGAAGATTCAGTGTTGAAGAATGAGGGATCCCTCAGCCTCATTTTGATACCAGCTGCAAGTAATATTTCATACACCATTGATGGTTGTCAGCTGTGTGTGTTTTATTTATATATTTCATTCTATTCATTCTTTTAATTTTGATAATGATGGCTTACAGCTAATGAAAACCCAAAATTGGTTATCTAAGAAAATTTTAATATTATGAATAAGTTCAATATTTGAAACTCATGATGTCACACTCTAATCAGCTAATTTACTCAAAACACCTGCAAAGGTTTCCTGAGCCTTTAAATGGTGTCTCAGTTTGGTTCTCAGTGGGCTGGCTGTTCACGGAGTGCTGTATCCAAGCACATTAATGGAAAGTTGAATGGAAGGAAAAAATGTGGTAGAAAAAAAGGACAAAAGAAACAGGAATAACCACAGAGAGGATTGAGAAACGAAGCCCATTTAAGAATTTTGGGGAGATTCACAAGGATTGCACTGCAGCTGGAGTCAGTGCTTCAAGAGCCACCACGCACAGACGTATTCGTACATGGGCTACGACTGTCGCATTCCACTGTGTCAAGCCACTCTTGAACCAAAGACCAAACGTCAGTGGTGTCTTACCAGGGCTAAGGACATACAGGACTTGACTGTTGCTCAGTGGGTCAAAGTCCTCATTTCAAATGAAAGTAAATTTTGCATTTCATTTGGAAATCAAGGTCCCAGAGTCTGCAGGAAGAAAGGAGAGGCACAGAATCCAAACTGCTTGAGGTTCATTGTAAACTTTGCACAGTCAGTGGTTTGGGGAACCATGCCATCTGCTGGTTTTGGTCCACTGTGTTTTATCAGGTCCAAGGTCAGTGCTTCACTTTAGAGCACTTCATGCTCCCCTCTGCTGACCAGCTTTACGGAGATGCTGATTTAATGTTCCAGAAGTACTTGGCACCTGCCCACACTGCCAAAAGTACTAATACCTGGTTTAAGGACCATGGTATCTCTGTTCTTGATTGGCCAGTAAACTCGCCTGTCCTAAACCCCATAAAGAATCTATAGGGCATTGTGAAGAGGAAGATATGAGATACAACACAGAAGAGCTGAAGGCCGTTATCAGTGCAACCTGGGCTTCATAACACCTCAGGTGTGCCACAGACTGATCGCCTCCATGCCACGCCGCATTGCTGCAGTAACTCATGCAAAGGGAGCCCCGACTGAGTATTGAGTGCTGTATATGTGTAATGTAAACAGGATGGAGTAATATTAATAAGAGCCATTATACAAGCGTTCTGAGATGGCCATCGATTCTGAGGGGCTCATTCCACACACATGGGAAGAAGACCTTCCAATTTGGAGATTTGGAGATAGCATAGGGTTATTAATTATTAAACCAAAAACAATAAATAAATTGTTACTGTATATTGTTATACAGTATATCTCTCCTGTTGTACTGAAATTCCAGTCTCACAGAGTATGATGCAGATCAATCCCTGCTATCCGTTTTCACCCAAATGAGGATGGTTACCTGTTGAGTCAGGTTCCTCTCAAGTTTTCTTCCTATTTTTTTATTTTTATTTATTTAATAGGGACTAGTAGGAACACTTAACATGTTCATACTATAGCATTTATATCCAAAGCTAATTCGCAATGCTATTAACATCTAAGGGAGTTTTTCCTCGCCACTGTTGCCGTCGTCCTCAGCTTTCTCATCAGGGACAGTCTTATCATTTTGATTCATACACATACACATTTCATAAAAACTTAAATCCTTTTTTTGATTGTGTCAGGCTGCTTTGCGACAATGTCAATTGTTAAAACCGCTATAACGCAATTAATCATATATCATAACCAAACCATAGAGCAAATAAACAGAGCTAAGCAACCTCTGGACAAATCCACCCGTATTGAGGATTTATGTATCATGTGCTTTTATCACTTTAAACTAAGGACGAGAGTGCATGATAAATGGATGCAACACTCAACACTGCCAGCTTCTCATGTAGACCTACTGGGTCTTTCGTCTTTGTCTTTATCTTTATCTTGGCCCTGGTACCTTACCAGTGCTACCAATGATTGTACGAAGCACGTAGCTATCAGGGCCCTTAAATAGACACGTCACCATGGGCAGCATGTCCGCATTGATTGCAGCTGCAGCAGCGTCGCCTAGCAACCACAAGTCTAGATGGCAGCTGCTCTGCCTGTTCAGAACAATACAGAGTATTATTACACCATTATATTGTACACCGTGACCATACATTGTTACAACATGGGCATACTTTTCAGTAGACTGTTTCTGTGTTAAATCTTTTATTTTTATTGGTCTTAAGTAATATTTACATTTTCTGAAATACTGAATTTTGGGTTTTCAAGAATCAAATTAATTATTGGTAAGCAATAATCAAAATCAAAAGAAATAAACACTTTAAATATATCAGTCAAGATTCAAGATTCTTTATTTGTCACATGCATAGTTATACAAGTACAACACGCAGTGAAATGTATCGTACACAGTCTGTGTGTAACAAATCTATATAATGAGTTTCACTTTTTAAATTGAATTACTGAACTAAAACAACTTTTTAGTTATATTAAAATTTATAGTGTTTGGTCAGATATATTTGTTTATATTTTTTGTTTCCAGAAGACGCAACTCAGTGTTGTGCGCAGCGCCATCTAATGGCTGTTTAAAAACAAAGCACCAGAGTTTCGCCTCTTGGCTTCTGAGCTCTTCAATGACGTCTCCCTCTGTGTGGAGACCCCGCCCCTTAAAAAAAAGAATCATTTCCCGCGCTTTGACAGAAGGTTAAAGGTCAGCGGAAGTGAAGACAGCATCCGTATTTAAACGCGGTTTGACTGCGAATCGGTCTTGTGCGAGTCTGCTATTTTCTCCCGGGTTTATTCGGTGTAAATTAAGTTGTTGAAGATGCCGGAGGAAACCGCTGTTGCTTCTTCGACCAGTGAAGCGTGAGTGTTTTTACACATATTTAACTCTCCCGCAGCGTGCTTAGCCGTAGCGCGCGCAGGAGGAGTGCGACACTGAGGTTAGGTCCTCGCGTTTGTTTCGCACTTGCGCACTAAGCAGTACGCGGACCTGACGCGCGGCCTGACGCGCTCCCCCGTACTGCTCAGTGCGCGAGTATGCGGCGAGCGCTGTGCGTTTGGCGGGAGAGCGTCGCGGCTAAGTCTCTTGCTAGCCTCAGATATTAAAACTGCTTTAGTTTCGCTTCCTGTCATGCGAACGGTTTAAAACTGTCCAGTTCACAGTTTTCGCTTTTATAATCCCTTAATATTGTCGGGGTTTGGTGAAGCTAAATACACCTGTGTCCCTCAGACTGCGTGCGCGTGCTCCATGCTAGTTAATTAGCTAAGCTAGCGGCTACCATGGTGACTGCAGAGCAAGGGCGCACAAACTTACACACACCTCTTTGTCACAGTATATGAGGAGGGGGAAACCCCCTAAACTTAGTCTGTACCAATTATTTTAGCATTTAGACTCATTATTGAACTCTGAGAATATTTTCAGATTATTAATAAATTAAGTTATGAAAGGTTTGAAGTTCATTTCACATAATTTGAAGGTTAGGAGAACTTGGATACACAAAGAACTTGGAAAAAATAAATACAATTAAGTTGTAAAGCTTTCATAGGGATGTGCTTTATTAATCAAAGGTGGAAATTATGTGCTTCAAATACATTTGTTTTTACCCCCCCAGGCTTTTTTTTTTTTTTTTAAACAGGCATGCATGCAATCTCAAGTCACTTTTTTTTTTTTTTTTTTAAGACCACTAGGCAAATGTCTTATTTTGTGATCTATTGTACTTATTTGACTAACTTGGACTATACTGTAAACTTGGCATTCCTCGGTGTCTCGGCCAACATTTACACTTGAGTTTATTAATTTACCTGATGTTTTGAGCTGTAATAAGCCTCGGATGGTTTATAAATGTTCATGAGAAAATCATGAACCCAGAGATGTGCCCAGAGATGCTTGAAAATGAAGTCTGACATTCGTTCCAATTATTCCTCATTGTCCTAATCCAGTGTTTTTTACTCTTTCTGATTCTTGTGACCCACACCCCCAGTGTCCAACAAAACATGCTTTCTTGTCTTTTCACTCATGCCAATCGTGTCAATAGGTGACATATTATACATATGATGTATAGATATTCATACAGTTTATTTATTTATTTATATATATATATATATATATATATATTTATATATATTTATATTACACACACGCACACTAGTGTGTGTGTGTGTGTAAAATTGCAAGTAGCTGATTTGGTAGCATTTATAAGTTATAAAACTAAATTAATGTAAGCAAATGTTTCCGTAATCAATTATGTATTGGTTGGAGCGAATCAAGCTCCCTTTTATTATATATCTACTTTTTATAAAGTTGTGCACTAGTGTTTATCACAGAATATATTTTTTTTCAGCATCTTGCCCAACCCCAGTAATTAATGTATCTCTTGTCTGTCTGCTCTGTACACAATTCAAGGTTACTAAGCAAACTTGTTTTTCTCCCCCCCCTTCCCCAGTGTTGAAGAGAAGCCTTGCTCATCATCCAGTACTGCTGAGAGGTGAGATTTTTGGATATCGATAACCTAGAAGCTGATGTATACTTGGTTAATGTGTAACTTAACTTGTGCTTTGAATGTTTTGCAGTTCTGTAGATGTGGCTGAAGAGGCGAAGAAGCTGATTGGCACTGGGAACAGACACCTGGTCATGGGAGATGTTGTGTCGGCAGTCAGTGTGTTTCAGGAGGCCTGTGGCATGCTGTGAGTATGACTGGTCCTGTTTTGCAAAGTTGGGGGGGGGGGGTGGTCTGGGTGGATTCCGGCTTAATGTCTGATTAAGTGTAAGGCTGATTGAATTGTTGCACTTTAAAAAAAAAAATGCATGACGTTTAACTTGCCAATGTTTTGTGGTTTTGGTCATCTTTTCAATGCTGGGGTCACTGGAATTGGTGTAATACCAGTTATTTATTCTTTCATGATGTCTCGTGTGATTAGGCCAAAATGTGTGATCTTTGAAGGGTCAATTTTGTATGCCTTGAATGTAAAAATGGTTTTTTTTTTTTTTTAAAGTGAAATACTTCTTACTTTTGTATCGGTAGTGTTTCTTGGAACAAGAATGATTGAAGCCCTACTGGAACACTTAATTAAATTTTTTTTTTGAATTGTATCATTACCACAGAGCTGAGAAATTCGGCGACACTGCGGACGAATGTGGAGAGGCGTTCTTCTTGTGTGGGAAGTCCTTGCTGGAGCTTGCCAGGTAACGCACCGAACAGTTTATTGCTTTTGGAGCTTGAACAAGTTTTGTTTAAAGCCAAACCATTTATCACATGGTGGGTGTACTCTCACAGGATGGAGAACTCTGTCTTGGGTAACGCTTTGGAGGGAGTCCCGGAGGAATCCTCGGAGGAGGGCGAGAAACAGAATGACTCAAAGATCGAGAGTGCAGAAAACTTGGATGGTGGGTATTTTGGTCTGTGTGTGTATATAGAGCTGTTTTTATTTTTTAGATGAACAGTTCATTATTGGGTATAAATGTAATGATTGTGGGTTTGTTTACTTTTAAAAAGTAAAGTAAAAAAATAAATAAATTATAAGTAGTGTTAGACCATCTCCAGTTTATACAGCTTAAGGGTTCCTGCTTCTGAATGAAGCTGAACTTTAACAAAATTGTAAGTCCTTCATAACTGTTAAAGTTCTTGCCGTTAATTTCTTTTCAAACTTATTTCCAATATAAATTAATTTGACATTTATTGATTAAATTGAGGGTTGGGGACAACTGTTTTTATAATGCAAAAATAGCAACCATTTCAGATGGACCAAATGTACAGAATGGCTGTGGAAAAGTTGGGGATTTGACAGGAAAACTAACACCCTTCTCTCACCTACAAGGTTTGACTCGCGATGTTCCACAGGGTTTGTGAACTTCTGTGAGGGCCACCAAAATAATTTACAGACGGGGGTTTGTTAGAAAGGTCTAGCGGAACATGGACCTCAAAACCATACCGCTTTCTTGGTCAAAAGTTTTTTTTTTTTTTTGACGTCCTTTCTGTTTAAAGTATATTGTTCGCTTAAATGTTTCCACCACAATACAGAGGAAGCCAGAGATGAGCTCCGAGAACAGGTTTATGATGCCATGTCTGAGAAGAATGATTCTCAGGAAGGGGAGCAAAAAGTGGACGAAGAGAACAAAGATGTCAAGGAAGGTGACAAGAGAGATGGTGCTGCTGATGTACAGGAAACCACAGAAAATCTCCCTGAAGGTGAAGAGCAGTCTGCTGCAAAGTCCGAGTCGGACAAAGATGGAGCCTCAAAACAGGACGATGCTGTGGTTACAAAAGGGGGAGAGGAGGATGCTGAGAAAGATGTTGAGCAATCGGAAGAACCGAGTGGGAATGAAGAACAGGCGGAGCCTATGGAGGAAGATGCTGGAGGTAGAGGTGTTCAGTACAGAGCACATGGGTGAATGGGTTTACAGAGGTTTTTTTTTTTTTTTTTTTTTTTTTTTTTTCCCCCATTCTCCCACTTGCCAGAAGATGCTGTTGGAGCTGCACAGTTAAAATATGATCGTGGTTTTCACAGATGGTGCAAATTGATCTTCATATCGGTTTCTTTCAAACCGACTTTCATTGTTTTCCTGTTTAGATGATGATGATGACGACGATGATGACGATGAGGAAGGAGATGGCAATGCAGAAAAGGTTTGTATTGAATCCATGGTGTTCTCGTTTGGGGGGGGGGCGGGGATAGGAGGTGGTATTGTTGCAGTAATATAATTTATGGCGCTTTTTCTATTTTTGCAGGAGGAGGAAGATGTGGGAAATCTCCAGTTGGCATGGGAGATGTTGGAAGTGGCTAAAGTGATTTACAAAAGGTATACATTTTTGCGAGGCAAAATGCAACATATTTAATGCCTTTGCTTTGGGGAAATAAGATAATGTCTTGCTTGCAGAAAGGAAAGTGAAGAGGACCAGCTAATGGCGGCACAGATCTTCTTGAAACTTGGCGAAGTTGGTGCAGAATCTGGTACGTTTGGCCAATAACTTTTAAAGTTACTGTTAACATGGGATGCTTTGAACATCGCATTGTGCATTCCGGTTTCATGTAGAACCAGTTATTACTTTTTAAAACATGTACATTTTGTATTGCTCCCAGAATGTGAGAACTGTGTTGCAAAAATGTGCGTATTAGTCATGGAAACTTTATCATAGCATTAGATTTGTTGAAACTGATGCCAAATAAAGTAAATAATGGTGTAAATAACCCAAAATTAACAGTAAGTAGTTTAATTTATGATAAACAAAATCGTAATTTTTTTTCAATCAATTCAAGCCATCTGAACATTTATATCACGGAAAATACGTTATTGCAATGTCGGTTCTCCTTTTTTCCATTATCGTGCAGCCCTATTGTCTGGAGTGGGTTTTTTTTTTTTTTGGCTAACTTGAGTCTAAAGTGGCTAAAGTCTGTTATCTGGATCAATTTGGTGCTGAAATTAAAATGCACAAAGTAAATCAAATTGGAGCAGCTGTTTGTCAATGGGTTATTTTGAATCCTTCACATTATTGTGCACATGATTGAAAATAGAAAATAATTAAATAAATAAACGCATCAGATCAAAGTCACTTCATGGTAACCAGGTTGTCAAGTACCTGTAGATGTGAGGGTTGCAGATTTGTGTATTTGTTTGTAGGTAACTACAGCCAAGCTCTGGAAGACTTCCAGGAGTGCTTAGCCATACAGCTGAAGCATCTTCCTTCTCATAGTCGTCTGCTGGCAGAGACTCACTACCAGCTGGGCACAACTTTTAGCTACACCGGCCAATACAGCCAGGCCATCCAGCACTTCAACAATTCCATCAAAGTCATCGAGAGCCGCCTGGGTATGTTTCATGTGTGACGAAATCTATTTCAAGACTTTCAAACATTCATGAAACGTCAGTTTAAATCTTTCCGATCTTGCTCATATCAGCCATGCTTCAGGAAGTGATTGACAAAACAGAAGGCGCTGAAGGAGCAGCAGAGCAAAAGCGTGAACTCGAGGAGCTGAAGCAACTGTTGCCAGAAATTTCAGAGAAGGTGGAAGATGCAAAGGAAAGCCAGCGCACAGCTTCTGCAGCATCTGAAGCGATTCACCAGACCCTGGTGAGTTAAAGAAACCGTTTACAGAAAATGTCAATCGAGTCTGAATGAAGCACATATTTATTTTTACTTTGTTTGTTTTCCCCAGGGAGCGGCATCTACATCCTCAGGATTTGCAGCTGAAAATGGCAGCTCATCTTCAGCCACCCCGGTGTGTTGGAAGGGAAACTTTTATTATTCATTTGCACCATATTGAGGATTGGGGTAGTCTCTCTTAACTTCATTTTGTTTGCTTGTCTTTCAGATTGCAGTTAAGCCTGCTGATGGTGCGTCCTCTTCGAAATCCGCATCGGATATCTCCCATTTAGTCCGTAAAAAGGTGAGTGTCCATCCAATCACTCCTTTACCTTCCTGTCCCTCGAACAGATCCTAACTGTCAGCATGTGTTAAAAACCCTCAGTACAACAACTTAAGCCCCTTACTGTCATGAACTGGCATGTATGTGTCGATGATTTTAGAGAGGTTAAGCAATGTGTCGTGGTTAAATGGTGACTTGTGAGGTGTGATTGCTTGAGGGTACAGCTGTGGATTTGTGCGCTTGGGCAGTAGATTGAATAGATGAGGAGCTGAGCTGAGGAAGTAAGAGGGGAAGAAATAAAGTCTGTTCTATCCTGCTTTGTATTCTTGCACAGAGGAAACCAGAAGACGAGAGCCCAAAAAAGGACAGTGATGCTAAAAAGGTCAAACAGGAGACCACAGTTAATGGCAGCGCCGACTCTGCCAGCAACAGCAATGGAGTCCAGGAGAAAAAGGAGCAGGAGGCGAGTTGATAGGCTTAATGTTTCTGCTTTTAGGGTCAGCAGAGGTGCTTCAGGACAGGGCCTAATATGTGGAGCCATCAAACGACGACTTTCCCCAATATGCATCAGTTGCAGGGCCTGATGTCTTATTTTTGTGTGTTGTGGTTTGCTATTTTATTTTCTACTAGGCATTGAGTCAAGTCCTACCATGTCCAGTCCTTTTTGCTCTTAGCACATGTTTTGATTTGTGCCCCGGTTTTTAATAACATGCATGTTCTGTTTTCTTTTAGGCAGCGAAATCCTCTGCAGAAGCCACTGCGTGATTTGATCTTTCTAAACTGCTCACTGATCTTCCAACCAGCACAGCATGCCTGCCTCAATTCTCTTCATGAACAGCTTGTGTTTTGTAAATACAACATTTACCCCCTTTTTCTGTCTGTCAATTTTGTATTGTAAATTTTCAATAAATATTTGCATACGTCAATCATGTGGCGTTTCAAATACCTGACCACATCCTTGCTGTTCGCAGTAATACTTTAAGGGTGGTGGCCGCAAATCTGGTTTGAGACTAGAGTACAATGGAAGACATGCAGGCCAACTGCAGAAATACTGCATTGGGTAAATTATTTGCAGTTCAATAACGGGTGCTTTTTTTTTTTTTTTTTTTTTTTTTTTTTTTTTTTTTTTTTGGGTCATTGAATCTGTTTTCAGATCAGTGTCCCTCTGACTTACTGTATACAATGTTAAAATAAACTCCGACCTGAAAGGAGGTAAAATGAGGAGTTGAGGGGGTGGGGGGGAACTCTACTGTTAATGACTACATTTAATTAGGGGTGGGTGGTATACTGGTTAATACACGGTTAACCGGTAGAAATTTGTCAACCGATAAAAGATTTTGGTCTCGTCTTAATCGCGGTTGATCACATGACTCTGCACGTAACCACAGTACACATTCACTTCTATGGGAAGCCAAACACATCTAAAGTGGAATGAAACCTTGGCACCTGATTGAGCCAGCATGGGCAGACCAAATATCCAGACCCAGTGGATCGTGCAGCGCTGACCAACTTGAGCAGCGCCGCTCGAATCACAAACCTGCACAATGCTGGTAGACCGCGCCGACCATCAAAATACATTTTACCCCACTGGGATGCGCACGTGCAAGGCGAAACAATATTAAACAGTCCTGACATTTTAGATACTTTTTTTTTTTTTTTTTTTTTTTTTTTTTAATAAAAGTGAGTCGCACAGGTTTGATTTGAGCAGCGCTGCTCAAGTTAATTCGTGCTGGGTGTACGAATAAACCAGATCATCTCTGTACTATCTGCGCTTTTGATGTGTTTGGCTTCACATACACTTTGACAATGGAAGAAGACGGTGCAGCAGTGAGTTTGCTTACATGTGACACAACCGAAGATGAGATTTTAAAGAAATGTGCATCGTCTGTGTTGTGGAATTGGTTTGGGTATAAGAAAACGAATGATTTGCAAGTACCTTATACAAATTGCTATATTGTGATATCTTGTTATTGAGGTAGAAAATTGCTTCTATAATAGATTTTGATTAGATCACCCCCCCCCTTACATTTAATAGTAAATCATCTGATGTAACTGGGGAATGTTGGAAATCTGTGTAACTCATTGCAATTTTCTACCTCGATAACGATATCAATATAGCAATTTGTATCTGAAAATGCATAAATAAAAATTCAAAGATTTATTTTTTACTTGAATTAAAGGTTTGGTTTTTCATTAAGTTGAGTATAATCCCTAGAGGAATGTGCTCTTACCTGTATAGACAACTTGTAGCTGTGAAAGTTGTGCAGTTAAGTGCATTTTCATAGTTGTAAAGTTGCAGAATTCTGGGCTGTGTGTAGGATCTAATCCTGGACTGTTATGAACTCTGAGGCATGACCGACTGAAAGGAGTACTGGGGCTAATCTGATATCCCCATGTCGAGTCTATTGAAACTGCTGCAATGCTGGCATCATGCATTCTACTCAAGAGCAATGAAATGAATTTGATGTGAAGTAAAGAATTTTAAGCTCCCAGTGCTGAAAAGCAGGATCTAGTTTAAAAAAATTTTTTTTTTAAATATATATGTTATATTTTACAAGAACAATCAATATTTATTTTGTAGTACTGGCCCAGAAGTCTGGAGTTTTTGCTTACTGGGGAGTTTGACTTGATTTTATTTTGGATCCAAGTGTATAGGACCACAATCAAACTTGAACCAACACATGTTTAACTCCTAAAGTTACAGCAGTTTGCCAACAACTACATTTTTATAGTGACAATGTTGTAGAGCCGTGGATCTGTTTTAAAAATAAAAAGTAGTGACATGTTTACAGATCCACAGCCACATTACAAAAGAATGTTTAAAAAGCAGCACATTAATATAAACCTGTGCTTTACCTTGTGTTCTCAACTGTCATCGATTCTTTTATTTTTATGGTATAAATGTCACTGCAGTTTGAGCAGGAGTTAATGAAACCAAGAACACATCATGAAAATTAATTGATCCAGATGTCGATATTCAACAACAGTCCAGATCCGACTGGTTTTGGGGTTCATCCCTTCTCACTTCTGACCGGTGGGCGTAATCACATGATCAGTCTGGGGCAATGATGAAAGAAAAGGATTGGATGAAAGTTGTAATGATTTCTGCTGGGATGTCTGTTCCACCAAATCAGTGTTTGAGTGTGAGATGACCTGGAATAATTAAATACAGCCTTAAAATGAAGTATGAAATTCAACTGAAGACAAATTGAGTAAGAAAATGTTGATTAAAATGAATGGAAGAAGTTGTGTCTTGAGTACCATTGACGGGTATTTGTAATGCCTGGTCTTGTTAGGATCAATCTTAGCAAGTGACTGTACATCTCCATCGCGAGCATTAACTACCCGAAGGCAGATCTCCATGTTACCCAACTGAGCGTAGAGAGAGAACCAGAGCAATCACGTTCCAATTAGAATGAATGATGTAACATACTTTACATAAGTAATGTTTTTCAACAATATAGAAGTAGAGAACCGCACTGCGCAAAAACACAAAGGCATTTTAACCTTTTTAAGACCCAAGCTTTATTTTTGCATAAATTTTTTTTCTTATATATTTGGGATCAGTAGGATCTAATAAAGGCGGCATGGTGGTGTAGTGGTTAGGATGGAGTTTGATTTCCATCTCTGTGTGCATGGAGTTTGCATGTTCTCCCCGTGCTTGGTGGGTTTCCTCCGGGTACTCCGGTTTCCTCCCACAATCCAAAGATATGCAGATTAGGCTAATTGACATTCCTAAATTGCCCGTAGTGTTTGCATGAGTGAGTGTGTGTGTGTGTGTGCTCTGCGATGGATTGGCAGGCTATCCAGGGTGTACCCCACCTCATGCCCTAAGCCTCCTGGGATAGGCTCCAAGTCCCCGCGACCCTGAATACCGGATAAAGGGTTATAGAAGATGAGTGAGTGAGTGAGTGAGGATCTAATAAGTATAAAATCTAAACCTTGTCTTTGAACAGCTAACAGAATTTGACACCCTCTTGTGTTTCTACTAATTACTGTATAGCGTTTATTAAATAATGTAATAAAGTGTCTAATAATGAGGATAACAGGTCTAAGTTAGACAGAATGAAGCAGAAGGTGCAGCGAACCCAAAAAGTAATGTCTCCATATGAGGAGGCAGGGTCCCAGGAGCGTTAAGTGGTTACCTGAGGTATAGAGTCGAGTTGGTCTGGGCTGAGTGGCGGCCTTCCAGGCAGAGAGCGGAAAGGAAGTTTCCAGAATCCGCTCTGAACCTGATTGTAATTGTCGAAAAGCTGCAGTTTGGACCAGCCTCGCATCTCCTGATCACACAATTCAAGTCCTCCAACAACCTGAACTTCTACTACCAGGTAGAGAGATGGAGATGGCTGCACTCTGTGCGGAGGTTTTTAGAAATGTTTTCAGTTAAACAGGTAAAATACTGCATTCCATGATCGTATTCCTAGACAGCAATAAAATTATATATATATATATATATATATATATATATATATATATATATATATATATATATATATATATAAACTCATTACTAGAGCTGGAGGGATGGTGAAAATCCGATATCAAAAAGATGCATCACCTCTGCACTGAATGAAGATTAAACTAGAACAAAATCCAGTCATGTACTGTAGAAAGCCTGTCACAGACTAAATCAATACAGTGTCTAAATAAATCAGGATTACACTTGGTTACCTGGGCACACGCTGTTTGAAAGCGAGTAAGGCATGGTGTACAGCATGGCTCCTCAGTGGATTCTGTAAAGCTCCAGCAGGCTGGCAGTGGACAGGGGGCAGGGGTGTGGGCGGCCCGATTTCTTGCCCCCCAGAGTACAGCCTGGTTACCAGATGAACTGTTCTGAACGTGGCATCCACACCAAGGATGATGTCATAGAAGACCACAAATCCAGACCTGATATACAAATGATCATTAGGTCGATAACTGCTATTTCATTTTTTTTATTATTTTTATTGTGATATTGGTTGTTAACAGTATTCGTCCGTGAGGAACATGAGCCCTGACCTAAACTCCACTCAGAACCTAATTTGGTCCCAGGCCACCTCAACTAACATCAGTGCCTCAGTAATGTTTTTAAAGCTGAATCGACACCAATCCCCACGGCCATGCTCCACAATCTAGCGGAACGCTTACCCAGAAAAGTGAAGCTTAGTATAACAGCAAATTGGGAACCCGGACCCTGGAGGTTCATGATAACAGCACTGGCTACTGTACCGCCTAATAACTGTTATAACCTAAATGATAAGATTAACGTAGATGTTCCATATAATTACACATAACTATAATTAGATTAGGTTAAATCAGATTTCATTCTTTAATAGGTGATTTAAAAGCAATAACACACTTGAGATGTACCATTATTGGAAAATAATCAACATTAGTGTGGTAACAGGTATATCAATAACTATTCGCATTTCACACCACATCACTGTGGATTATTTTCCTAAAACTGCCCACAAGGCAAGCGTTTAATTCCTTACATACCTTCCATTAAGATGAAAAAAGAAAGATCTGAACTCACACAGGATCATACGGAGCAGGTCCAAGAGTGTCCACTGAGTCTATAACATGTCTGTCCATTGGCATGTGCTCCTGTGAACTGTATTCCTGCAACATTCATTAATCATTACTACTTCATTAGTTTTAAAAAGAGATATAAACAGACAAGGGCATATATCAGGGCACTTAAGGCACAAGGGTGGATGAAGCCACTACTACTCACACACTATGGCCAAGTTGATAACATCAACCAACCTACACTGCATGTCTTTGGCCTGTTGGAGGAAACCAGAGAACCCCGAGGAAACCCACCAGTCACCACCGAGCTAGATTTAAGATATAGACTAAATACACAAACCCACTAGAGCAGGAGGCTGAGTCTGTCTGTCCCTGCTTTTCTCCAATTCTCTCCTCAGTTTGGAGATGTCGGCCTGCAGACTGTCAACCTGATGGACATGGTGCATCTGGATCATGTGGAGCTCTGATCCGGCTAAAACTGAAAGTCAGGGATAAGGACAGATCCAGACATTAGAGGCTAACTTCATTTATAAACTGACTACTGAACTACACAAACAGACTATTGACACCTGGGTTCCATTTGTCATTTAGGACTATAATTAGCTTAGTCTCATGACTTGTTAAACTATTTATTTATTCACTCATTACAGGGAATATGAATCAGAACCGAAACAGAGGGTGTAAAATATTAAATATTCATATTTGATTGGGAGATTTTTATAGATTTCTTTTGTGTTTGGTGTTAGAATTGTAATACTTTACCGTCTATTGTGTATGTTTAATTTTTTTATTGTACTATTAATCCGTATGCATTTATGTATTGCTAAACATATTGAACTAGAATATGAGCATGGCATGCAGAAGGACATATCTTGCTGTCCTTGACTGGACAATTTGCAAAACCAATACATCATTATCGTTGTCTATGTCGCTTTATCCTGTATACAGGGTCGGCGGAGTGACTGGAGCCCAGGAGAAAGGTGACTCATACGCTTATTCACACACTTCCAGGCAATTTGGGAACGCCAGTTAGACTAATCTGCATGTTTTTGGATTGTGGGAGGAAACCGGAGCACCAGGAGGTCCAAGGCGACAGCGCTAATCACTACGCCGCCGTACCACACCCATGCCGCCTAAAATGTATATTTATAATGTATGTGATTAATTATGTCTAAGTGTCCCCTTAATTTAGTATAATTGAGTCGTTTATGTATTACGTCACTGACCTTCTTCACACAATAACAATGTTTTTCCTTTTAAAATTTCCTATGTATATAACTGTGGCTAAAAAAGTATAAGTAAATAACACATAAGTAAATAATTGAGTCAGAGACAAATATCCTGTTTGATTTCTGATACAAACCGGATTCCAAAAAAAGTTGGGACACTAAACAAATTGTGAATAAAAACTGAATGCAATGATGTGGAGATGGCAAATGTCAATATTTTATTCAGAATAGAACATAGATGACAGATCAAAAGTTTAATCCGAGAAAATTTATAATTTTAAAGGAAAAATATGTTGATTCCAAATTTCACGGTGTCAACAAATCCCAAAAAAGTTGGGACAAGTAGCAATAAGAGGCTGGAAAAAGTAAATTTGAGCATAACGAAGAGCTGGAAGACCAATTAACAGTAATTAGGTTAATTGGCAACATGATTGGGTATAAAAAGAGCTTCTCAGAGTGGCAGTGTCTCTCAGAAGCCAAGATGTGTAGAGGATCACCAATTCCCACAATGTTGCGCAGAAAGATAGTGGAGCAATATCAGAAAGGTGTTACCCAGCGAAAAATTGCAAAGACTTTGCAGTTATCATCATCAACTGTGCATAATATCATCCGAAGATTCAGAGAATCTGGAACAATCTCTGTGCGTAAGGGTCAAGGCCGTAAAACCATACTGGATGCCGGTGATCTCCGGGCCCTTAAACGACACTGCACCACAAACAGGAATGCTACTGTAAAGGAAATCACAGAATGGGCTCAGGAATACTTCCAGAAACCATCGTCAGTGAACACAATCCACCGTGCCATCCGCCGTTGCCAGCTGAAACTCTACAGTGCAAAGAAGAAGCCATTTCTAAGCAAGATCCACAAGCACAGGCGTTTTCACTGGGCCAGGGATCATTTAAAATGGAGTGTGGCAAAATGGAAGACTGTTCTGTGGTCAGACGAGTCACGATTCGAAGTTCTTGTTGGAAATGTGGGACGCCATGTCATCCGGACCAAAGAGGACAAGGACAACCCAAGTTGTTATCAACGCTCAGTTCAGAAGCCTGCATCTCTGATGGTATGGGGTTGCATGAGTGCGTGTGGCATGGGCAGCTTGCCTGTCTGGAAAGGCACCATCAATGCAGAAAAATATATTCAGCTTCTAGAACATCATCTAGTCATCTCTTTCAGGGAAGACCCTGCATTTTTCGACAAGATAATGCCAGACCACATTCTGCATCAATCACAACATCATGGCTGCGTAGGAGAAGGATCCGGGTACTGAAATGGCCAGTCTGCAGTCCAGATCTTTCCCCTATAGAGAACATTTGGCGCATCATAAAGAGGAAGGTGCGACAAAGAAGGCCCAAGACGATTGAACAGTTAGAGGCCTGTATTAGACAAGAATGGGAGAGCATTCCTATTTCTAAACTTGAGAAACTGGTCTCCTCGGTCCCCAGACGTCTGTTGAGTGTTGTAAGAAGAAGGGGAGATGCCACACAGTGCTGAAAATGGCCTTGTCCCAACTTTTTTGGGATTTGTTGACACCATGACATTTTGATTCACAATATTTTTCCCTTAAAATGATACATTTTCTCAGTTTAAACTTTTGTTCCGTGATTTATGTTCTATTCTGAATAAAATATTGACATTTGCCATCTCCACATCATTGCATTCAGTTTTTATTCACAATTTGTTTAGTGTCCCAACTTTTTTGGAATCCGGTTTGTATTTAAATATCATATTATTATTTGCTATTTATTTATGTATCTAATTATCTTGTGTATATATTTATTAATTAATCATGACAGCTTTTATGATCAGGTTTATCAGGGTTCAATAATTTCCTCGCGAAAAACAAACTTGTGATTACCTTAAAGAGGGATTACCTGCTCTTCCTCGACGTCTTTCTCTGTCTACCTGCAATTTAAGGATTTGCTCCTCCAGCTCCTGGTTCTCATGCTCCACTGCCATAATTCTAGAGTCCAGAGCAACAAGAGACGACTTCATTCCTGAAATCAGCAGCGAAGCAGGAATTACAAGCTAGACAGAATGGTGTAGCAAAGCTGCATGAAAGCTGCACTACTCACGTCTTTTCTTCCTTGTTCGGTGCTCATCTGCAGCTCTGCCCTGCTCCAGTGTGAGAGCCTCAGCCTGAAGGTCATGTAGGTTCGCCAGAACCTCTGGATCCGAACCGCCAGACTGTATGTATTCCTGATGTAAACATCTGTTAACAAGATGCATGCTCATCTGACGAGATATAATGGAGTTTCAAACCGAGCTAGTTTATACAGTAAATGAGACACTGAGCATTTCTTTCTTTATATTTTATGTAAACAACATAGGGGTTCACTTATCATGTGAGTGGAATGTTTTCTACAGAAATATATACAGTAAGTAATTATGACTAGTCATATTGATACTCTTATGAATCAGAGCCAAACCTTATTTGGATGGAGAGTGGACCATCTGCAGAGGAGACGAGGTCAGAGGTGACATGTTGTGTCCTTTTGTCTTCTAGCTGGTTTGATGTAACATTAGCAACATTATCTTTCACCCTTGAATAAAGCAGAGTTCAATGAAAACAGATGTAAATTAAATTGTCAGGAATTGCAAGGAAATCTCTCTCTCTCTCTCTCTCTCTCTCTCTCTCTCTCTCACCCCTGTAGTGCATTGATCTGAGTGCTGAGTCGGTAAAGAACGTCCTCGTTCCTCTCTTCCTGTTCTTTCAGCTCATGCAGCATCTCCGTCAGATGAGCCGTTCCATAATGACCAACCTGGGCCATTTGCTGTTCAATCTCTACACACACCAAAAGTATATTTACACTTGATTTACATCAATTCGCACTGCATTAGACTCATTAGACAATTTTTGCTGCTCCTCTTATACTGAAGCTACTATTTAACACCAAACAGCTTTTATTTATTCATTCATTAATTTTCTATACCGCTTTATCCTGTATTTAGGGTCACGGGGACCTGGAGCCTATCCCAGGAGACTCAGGGCACGAGGCAGGGTACACCCTGGACAACGTGCCAATCCATCACAGAGCACACACACACACACACACATTCACACACTATGGTCAATTTTGGGAACGCTAATTAGTCTAACCTGCATATCTTTGGACTGTGGGAGGAAACCGGAGTACCCGGAGGAAACCCACCAAGCACGGGGAGAACATGCGAACTCCATGCACACAGAGACGGGAATCGAGCCTGGCCGGGAATTGAACCCGGACCCTGGAGGTGCAAGGCGACAGTGCTAACCACTACACCACTGCGCCGCCCACATGCTTTTATTTATTAAAGAATTTATTGTTGTTTAACATGCCGAGTGAAAAGCTTGTTCCTGTTATATCATTACTTACATGCAACAAAACTTTTACTTTTTTTTTTGTTCCTGGGTAGTAAGTGTTATTTCTAAATTGCATATGCCTAAGGTTAATGCAAAATAGCTATCCTTTAATTTAATTTGGTTTACGAGTGTTTTGGAATACGAGCACACCTCTGGAACGAATTATGCTCGTAATCCGAGGTTCCACTGTATAAGGAATTCGGAATTTTGTTGAGGAATAACAATTTGTGTTATAGTATAGTGTTATACAGCTTTTTGACCACTCATTCTGCCAACAGACTTATTTCTCTCTTTCTCTCGAAGATAATAAAACAAACACAGCTTCACCTTTACAAAGAACTGACACTGGAATAAATTAATATCGCTGAGGATCAATTGGTTAAGACTGGGTTACTGGTCGCAAGGTTGGGGTTCGACCCTGTGCTCTGATCCCACCTGGGATATGTTAAAAAAAAAAAGAATTTCTCTGTGCTATAAAGGTACCTGTGACAAATAACAGAATTATTTATTTATTTTCTTAATGGAAAACCTATCCATTTTTAGACACATTTTTAATCTTTGAGTGCCAACCGTCCACGATGTTACTATGAAAAATGATAATGTATTGAACGAGTGCATTAATTGTTTAGTTAGAGCTGAATGTTTAGTCCACGCCTTCTGATCAGTCAGAGCTGAGAATCCAATAACGTCATCAATGCAGCCTGTTTTACATCAATATATATTACTGATTATCTTCTCTACTTATTGTAATGTAATCTTAACTCTATTAATATCTGTGTGTATAGCTGTAGATGTACAGTAGATGTTCATGGTGCATATTAGATCTCACATTTTTCATGTTCTGATTTTAAAATCACTGACGTCCCTTTCGTATAGTATGAATCTTAATCATAGACCTGGTTCACACAATATGAAACATGAGTGACACACACAGGCTCACCCTTTCTCTGTTCCTCCAGCTCGGTGGTACGTGCCCGGATCTCGGCCAGCTTCTGCTCGTAGCGTTCACACACTTCTTTAAGCCGCTTTCCATCAGCACACTTTCTACCTGGATATATTCCCTTTTAAAAACCCATATCACCCATAGACATATTTAATTAATCAATTGATATATTCCCCATATTTTCCAATTTGTCCATTAGACATAACGAAACTAGAAAATTGAGAGTAATGCTAATACAAGCTGACCTCTGTATGTCTTCTGGGCAGACTCTCTTCCACGGACATCCTCAGCTTGTGAAACTGTAATGCAGAATTTATAGACATTCTCGCAAAGAAACTGGAACTCAAAATAAATAAATATATATATAAATAAATAAATACCCCCCCCCCCCCCCCCGTTCCGGTTAAAATCAAAGACGATGGACTCATACCTCATGAGTGAGTTTGTTCAAAGCCAGGCTTTCAGGTTCTCTGTGACTCTCTCCTCTTTCAGTCTGCCTTAGCAATTTATCCCTCTGTTCTCTCAGCTGTCCACACACATAAAATGAAAGCATGCCCACTTCTAACACTGTATGGTGATGAGACTCTTAGCCGCAGTAAAATATTCGAACAGTGCAAACATTTGATAGAAGATTGTACGTCTATGTTCCCGTGAACCTTCATTTAGTGGAACGCCTGATGCTTGAAAATTGACGGATAACTGGTCGCCAACACCACTTGTACAGGAAGTTATTGCCACATCCGCTGTATAATCCTGACCTCACTATTCGGAGCCTTTTCCACATGATTGGGCCATTAAAGGAGTTTCTGGAAGGCCAGCACTTCAGCAGGCAGTCTGATCATGGCTTGACGTGGAAGGTATCCAAGAAGTAGTAAAATGTTGGGATAAGAGCACTAGTGTATCATCAGGGGATCATATAGTGAAGTAAAGGGCGTTTTTACTTTTATAACTGTCTTCTGTTATTCTGCACAATCAAAAGTCCCGGTTTGACCGGATTGCCCCTCTTAAAGCAGTCGTTTCCTCAACAGAGAAACCCAAAACCACAAAACAATACAATTTTACGGTTACATAAGTTGATATTGGAGACTCAAATATCTCCGAAGCAAACTTCTCCTTAATAAATGATTGGCCACATAAACATCTGTACACTTCCTTTGTTAAATAACTAGAAGTGTGAATAATCAGCCTTTGATTATGTGTAATATTCACCATTATTTCCCCATAAATGATTTGTAACTACAGAAAAAGTAACTTAATGGAACAAGCACATTAATACAATATAATCCGGTGATGTATATACTGTATGAGTGAGTTCTACAGTGTTTTATGATGTAACTTCACCATGAGTCGATCCTCTCCCATCACATTCATTCTCCAGAATATATTCCCTACATTAAGTTGATGGGTTGACTCAATCCTTCCAGGTTTTAACACTATGTTGGACGGTTCTTAACGCCAATTCCAGTAATTTTAACATTTTCTTAGCTTGATGCAGGTCAACATGGTTGACGCTTCTGAAACAGCACCCTTTTTGGCAAGGCAGTGTATGATAACATAATACAGATGTTAGCATCATAAAGATCTCAGGATCTGGGTCTTGCAGTGATTTGTTGTTTGGAAACGAGTCTGTCCTCTTCTTGGTACGAGTTGAACTGGGCTGTAAATGAATCAGCATCTGAAGTGTGTATGCTTCTCAGCTGTGTGTATAATAAAGCTGCATGGCTGCTTCTGATTTTGATGAAGCACAGACGTAACATCAGCGCATGCTTGCTAGTTGTCCATTTGCTGATTCAACAATTATTTACAAGCTTAATCATTTAATTATGTTTTGTTACTTGGAAAGAGCGATTTTATTAAAGTTGAGTTATGCAAAGAACATGAAATTTTAAGGCAAGAAGTTGAACGCCTCTTGATGAGCCGAGGCAAATAACTCGATTTCCTGTAGGAATGTTTATTAGGATTCGCAAACTATTCACTATACATGACGTGTGGGAAAACTGGTAAGATTGCTGAAATATGGACTGGTTTTCATATCCATTTTGAACATGTTCTTGTCACGTTTTCAGAAAAGAATGGGTAAAGTTAAAAAATAAATTTTTTGCAGTATTTGCGTCATAAATTTATGAAATAAATTGTTACTCATTTAAATAAATTATTTCTAGCTCAACACTAAAATAAAGTGTTCAAAAGAGACGACTAACATTATAAATAAGACTACACGCACTGAACTTCCATCACCGTTTTACTTACATGTATTAGCTCAGGAGTCTGTGTCTTTCTGGGACGTAACGGCCTCAAATCCAACTTTTCGGGCTCAGTGATTTCCACCCGTCCTCTCATCAATTCTCTCGGGTCTCCTATGGCACTTCCGATACAGAACCGGGACTTGTGTTTCTCCAAAAGGCCAGAGGAACGAAACACCATGTTACAATCAGGACAGCTGAACTCGCCCAAATGTTCCATCTTTTAAATAAAAGTCACCACCTTTTACTCAGATTGCTGAACAGACATTATTTAGCTTGTTGGTTCAGTCAGTAGTGTTGCACTAAACAGTTTTAAGTTTCATTTGTCTTGGCTGGTGGGGATTTGTTTCTGGTTACTGTAACCATGTCAATTCAACACTAATAAAGGAGTCACTACAGCGTGCACATCGTACATTATTACAAGAAGGTATTAGACTGGTTGGACAAAAAAAAAAAAAAACCCTCAAAATACTAACCTACATCAAGTTAAGTTAAAATAATATATATCTTTTTTATTATCGAGGGGTAGCTCAGTAGTTAAGGTCTTGGACTGGTTCCAGGTCCCAGGTGCAAATCCCAGTATCACGAAGTTGCCACTTGTCCTTGAGCAAGGTCCTTAAACCTCAGATGTATGAGATAAAAATGTAAGTCACTCTGGATAAGGGCGTCTGGAAAAAGAATGCCTTAAATGTAAAAAAAAAAATTTTATAAAAAAAGAAAACTGACTGGAATTAGTTTAAGAACTGTTCAACACATGGTCCAAAAAAAAATTATAAATCAGGAATGGAGATCAATTGGTGAAGTTGCAGTGACGGCAAAGAAAACAACTAAGCAGGTTTGAAATGACCGCAACTGGGTTAAGAAACCTTCAACACATTATTAAAAATAACAAAGTTATGCTGAAGTGTCAATTTTGTGGGAGAAATGTGATCAGGGAAAAAAAAATCATGTAAAAAAATCATGAATGAAGATAAACACTTGAAGTTGCAGTGTAACTAAATCTACGGCAGCTACTTTTAATAGTGAAGTAAGAGAATTTCCATACACACGCAAAGTGACAAGAACGATCTTGCACACTGGAAAAAGGTCATGTGATCGGATGAGTTCAGATTGACTCTATTCCAGAGCGACGTGGGTACGTCAGGGGAAGTGATGCACCATCATACATACTGTACACACTGTACAATACTCTGGAGGCAGTGTTATGATCTGAGGTTGCTTGAACTGGTCAGGTCTAGACACAGCAATGTTATGTGGAAATAAAATTAAGACCAGGTTATCACATCAACGGACTTTTCCTTACCTAATGACACAGGCGTATTACCGGTTCCCAAATAGTGAAAAGCGGTTCTGGGAGCACAAGGAATCATTTTCAGACATAAATTGGCCACCACACTGTGCTCTGAAACAAGTGCTAGAGGACCTTGAACAAAATTATATCTTTAGCCAGGCAGTGTAGCTTGCTAGACCGCATTTTGGCCTCATATTCTGATTTTTCTTATAGAAATCATCCACAATTTTATTTTATAATCCAAGCTTGTTTTTCCCAATTATTGTGCAAAAACCTGGGCAGAAAACCAAATGGTAGACATATTTGGCAAATTGGTGCAAAATATTTATTACAACTTCATTTCACCCCCCCTTCAAGCTGCAGAATATTTTTTGCTTTGTCTCATACAGATAAACCCATATATGACACCTTATTATCTGCAAATAACGTTAACAAAATAATCATCATCTTCCAAAACTCACAATTTTTATTCTTATATTTTTTTTTACAATCCACCCTGAATATCAAGGCTGCAGGAACAACATAATGCAAACAAAAGAAGAAGGGAAAAAAACTATTTATGTGGGATTTTTTACAGCTGTACCAACATAAAAAAAAGAAACTTAAATCTGTAATAAAGCCTTTTTATACCCTATCAGCAAAAACAAGGTACAAAAAAAATGGAGATGCATAATTTCCACCAGCAGTCCCTCATGAAATACAGAACATTTGCAGTTGGGCATCTACTGTTCTATCAGCTGCACAGACAGAGGAGCGGTCTAGAGTTCTCGTAGACGAGTTTGTGAACCGAACTTGTTTTTACAGGAAAGCTCTACAGAATAAATGCTCTTTCCTTAACAAGCCAATCGCTCATTACATATTCGTTTCTTGCCAGTGGATTCAAAATGTGCTTGACAATGCATCATTTTCCTGTAAATATCTTTAAAGTCAGTATTTACTGATTATTTATTTTTTTACAACGGCAACCAGTAAAATTGATGAAACATAATGGTTGGATTGTAAGATGCTTAATCTCGATGTCATGGCTTTAAGAGAACATTAATCATATTTCTTTGAAAATTATCTTGCCATAGAACAAGAAGAAATTTGATTGAGAAATTCTGCAGGAACCAAATCATAGAACTTTTGTCCATCAAATGAAGTATATGTGCATTTATGAGGGTGAAAGGAAACCCATTGGTCGGTGAAGCTTTCCTTTATTACTTACTGCCTTTTCATAATGAAATCTTCTGCGTGTTCCAATGCAAGGCAATAAAATCGTGTAAAGCTACATATCGAATCTGACGTGCCACTTCCATCGTACATTCACAGGCTTGCTCACATTTAGTTCAAAATAAAGCAGGATGAGAAAATAGGAACCGGTACAGTTTGAGTCGACACACGAGGAAGAAAAAAAAGAAAGAAAAAAAAAAACGCTCGGATCGTAGCTGCCAAACTGTACTACCAAAACCATAAAAATAAGAAAAATAAAAAAAGACTTCTGTTAGGTTTTGTTTTAGTGCTTTCTTGCTGGCTTGTGTTCATTTCAATGAGGGACTGGGAGCAACGCCGCTGTTAGTGGCTCACAATGATTGTTTCATCTTAACACTAATGCTACGAATTGTTTTCGCAAAAAGGAAAAAAAATATATATTTGAGAAAAGTGTCAAAGCCATTTTTATATAACATTCAGATGAAGTCATATTCCACGTTAAGTCACGGTTATAATTGGTGTTATTATGAGTTAGTCTTTTCTTTTTCCCAAGCAAAAACAAACAAAAGAAAATCTGGTTGGGGTGTGTGTGTGGGTGTGTGTGTGTGTGTGTGTGTGTGTGTCTTTAGATAGACATTTCTAGTCTGGGAAGAGAGGAGAGAAAAAAAAAGAAAGAAAGAAAAACCATGAGATCAGGAGAGAAAAGGAAAAAAGAAACAAATTGTCCATGACATGTCACTTCAGTGTTCACACGTTCTCGCACTGGGAGATGACGGATGGCTCTTGTCCATGGAAACAATAGAATTCACTCATTTTCACTCTTTTTCGATTGAAATGTAAGGTAAGAGAGAGATGGACAGAAAGCGAGTGAGAGTGATGGAGGAAGAGGACAGGGAGAGAGATTTAAAGCCACGTTAGGTGTCCTCGTCATCCGAAGTCTGGCTGCTACTGCTGGTCTCAGACTCGGAGCCTTCATCCAGGCCGGTGTTGGTGGAGTTCCTCCAGGACAGGAGCGCCACAGCACGCGGCTTCGGGAGCACACCGTTACGGCCCAACCCGTTCTTCTTCATCTGAGGAACGCCACATGCAAACCGTCGCAGTAAGTAAAATATTCATCTTTAGCGATTTAGTAAAACCTTCTCTGCTCATCAGAGTGAAGTGTACCTGCTCAGTTTTAGCCTGGAACTCTTTGAGCTCGTCCTCTGTGAGGGGCTGGAAGTCGTCATTTTCTGGATATTCCTGCCAGCCCATGGCTTTCAGCAGCCTACGGACATGAGAAAATAAATCATCATAAGAAAATATTCAATCAACAACTGGCCCTTGTGATGTTTACCGCCCTAAAGTATTCACCTACTGTAAAGCAGCACAAGTATTTTATTATTGTTCTACCAGAAGGAATCGCTAATGCCAAGAGATTTTAATTCATTAAGTAAAGACAGAACATGTGTGTGTATATAAACTAATACAGCTTTCTCTTAGACTACAGCAAGATTTCATAGTGTCTTCACCATATCATCATCATAGTTATTTGCTCTTTCCGAAATAAATTAACAAATTAATAAATAAATCACATTTTATTGCAACGATTAGTCTAAACTGCATGGCTTGGACTGTTGCCACAGACGCGCTGACATTAAAATGAGTATGATCACATGCTGCTGGGTAAGAAAATTAAACAAGACCTTCTGACCGATCAGAATCAACAGTAAGTGCAAATGGCTGTATTTATGTTTTATATTATCCTGTGAAGTTAGTAAATATTGGAACCTCCTCCTCACATCTAAATAAATGAAGCAAAAATGATATGTTTTTAGCCCTTATCATTTAAAGAAATCAGAAACCCAGGACAATGAGATTTTGAATCTCACTGAGGTTTTCCATGCAAAATTAAGGCCAAGTTTAAAGGTTACATTTTCCATTAAGTGCTAATGAACAGGCAGCATAAAAATACTCTGTAATCTAATTATTTATAAGTCATTATTTTACAGTCCTCTCGCTTGTCTTAGTTTAGCACCAAAACCACAGGGGGTCAGAAGAAGGAATGCGTCCTTTAATAGATACTTAAAGTTATTTTATACATTTTTAAAAAATCTCTAATAACACAAATAAATAAATAAAAAAGTAGACGGAGGTATTCATAAAACAGTGCTTGCCTTCATGTAAGTCATCAGGGATGGCGACAAGTTAATCCCTACAGGTATGTATTGCATTTAAAGTCATCAGGGAATATGTTTTTGTGTGTGTGAGAGAGATTGCTGACCGGTGTTCAGCCTCCAGTGAGCTGGATAGGTGCTCAGTGTCGGAGTCACTAAGAGAGTGAGACATGCCGTTCTCGTGGCTTTCCCCGTACTCTTTAGGCTCAGGAGGACTGCTCTCTCCCTGAAACACACACACACGGCTTTAAAACACACCAAAACAGACAGGATACTCCTAATCATTACCTATTCATTTATATAACACTCACTCAGCTCCACTCACCCCATGCAATTTGGAAGCACTAATAAGCCTGATCTGCATGACTTTGGACTGTGAGAGAGTAATCCGGATTACCCGGAGGAAACCCAGCGTACACGGGGAGAATATGCAAACTCCACACACACAGAACTGGGGCAGAAATAGACCCCTCAGCCCTGGAGGTGAGGGACTGCAGCCTGCTAGCATTTTAAAAATCTGCCGATACGAGATGTCATGTGTGTTTACATGAACACTAATACTCCATAATAATCAGTGTAACAGCCCAATCAGAATAGAAATGCATCATAGAAACACCTCCATCGGAACAACGTGACCCGATCCGGCCCAGTCTGAATGAGAGGAGTGGTATAAACTTTGATGATCCGATCTATAGGTAAATATTAGCCATGTAAACGCTCGATCCAATCCTTTTGGGAAGTCTAAGCTAAACCTCAAAGTTGGAGAAGAAAAAAAGAGCTACTTTTTCCTGTTATATTTCCAGCAGATTAAAACTCTAATGGTACAATTTTTTTTTTTTAAATTAGAGATTTTAGTTCCATCCACAGAACCTTTAAAAGTATACGGCACTCATCATCAACTGGCGGCCCGCGGGCTGAATCCGTCCGGACCACTGAGCCGTTCAATCCGGCGACTGGATTCCAAAATTGTGAGGATCACACCATTAAAGCAACTAAAAATAACAACAACTGAGTCTCGTCAGAATAACCACCATTTATGACTATATTTAGGCTACACTCCGAAATGAGGACAGACTCAGACAGACAAGCGTTAAGCATTTATTGTTTCAAACAGGTTAAGAAAAAAAAAAAAAAATGCAAAACTTTTCCTCATGCCCTTAACATTTACTATTTTTTTATTTCTAAGTCTCAACAACATGCTTGAAACGAGTAAACTCCTCAGGACTAAAAAAAAAAGGAGGAAAAACAATCTGGCACAACTTAAAAAAGCATGGTAAATAAATGACCTGGTACCAAAACAAAACAGGTCAACTGTGGTAAAGTCCGTTTGATGTTGGATGTTTGATATTCAGCTTTTGACGCCTCTCTACATGCAGCAGGAATGTTTGAAATGAATATTGAGTCTTGTGACATGTTCTCCTATTTGCCTTAAATGTGCTTCAAAGAGGAACTGTCATGGTTCGATATGTTTGAAGTCGATATAAACAAAAATGTGTATTCGGGGAGGCGCATAACCCCGTTAACAGCGGAGCTGCGCTCTGTGCGGCTTAGGGACCGTGTAAAAATTACATGCACTCTGAAAACGTATAAAACTGAAAGCTGAAACGGGCTACTTCACAGTGCTTTATCAATGGCTAAAGTTACATTTCCCCTCTGACACCAACTTTTTCACATCAGGCCGCTGTCAGACTTCCTCTGTGTTTTTTTTTCAAGTGCTCTATAAAAAAGTTGAGTTAGCCTAATAGAATTGATGCAAAATATCCATCACTCCTAGTGGTTGACTGTGGTGTAGGTGATGGGTGCCTGAATCAAATGCTTGAGTTTTGTAATGAAATGGAAAAAGTAGAAACATTAAACAAAACATGATTTTCTTCTTCAAGGAGACTGTTTGGTAAAACTCTGGCCCTCTGACAAATATAGTTGATAATCCCTGGTATACGCTTTAAACTAGTTTTTTTATTTTAGAGTTTTAGATTAAATTCACTTAAATAAAACACTAGATTATAATTGCATGTGTGTTTCTCAGGAAAGAAAAGAAAAAAAGAAAAAAAAAACTCTTCTCGGAATAAAATAAATATTTGTTGTGGTTTGTACTTATACCCAACACCTTGCACTTGTATAAACCTGGGCCACATTTAAGTAAGCAGATGTCTTATCAAGTTTCCTGCTGATTTCCCCATCTTTCCTTGCAATGCAAAAAAAGGAAGCAAGGAGTGCAAATCAAGTGAAGAACATAAATAGTTACACAAGCCCTGTGACATATAAAAAAAATAAAATAAAAAAAAAAAGGCATGACAACAGGGGCGGGAGTATCACGTCACGCTCTCTCTGTACTCTCACCTCTGTTGGAGCTCCAGGGCTGTGGCAGCTGCTCACCTCTCCGTTCCTCTCGTCCTTCAGTCCACGCAGGAACTCACTCTTACGGTCTGTGCCACGCCGCATCAGCTTCAGCCGAGGAGGAGTGATGTCTATGGGGGGAGTAGTGCTGGATGGTGGCTGGGAGAGACAGGACACAGAGGAAAGGCGAAGACAAATCAGCAACGGTTGTGACGTCCTTTATTTTATGCAGAACACATACAGATGGAATCACAACGCGGTACTATTTATTCAGTCTCCTCACCTCTTTAGGAGTGCCATGGGGTGGTGCGTTGACCGGGGTCAGAGGTTTGGTCACAGACACGGGGCTGGTGAAGGCTGAATCCCGACCGGAGAAATGCAAACCTACTTTAGTTTCCCTTCCACTGGGTTTCCAAGGGCCAGTCTAAGGACAAGAGAAGAGAAGGAACTAGAGCGTCTGACGTCGATAAACAATGATGTAATCGATAACTTTGTCGGACTTTATGTGAAATTCAATTTATCATCTATTTTGACTGGCAGACTAGCCTTCTACGTAACACACACTGCTGCTTGACTACCGATTTACTACAAAGTATTTTTCCTTGTCTTAATTGTCACAAATAAATGATGAGGTCATCACCAAGAAATTATATTACACAAAGATAACTTGAGAAAATATAAAAGTACTTCTTATATAATGATTTTCATTTATTAAGGAGGAAACAAAACATTGTCCAAACCTGCCTGGCCCCATGTGAAAAAGTAATTGCCCCTAAGCCTAATAACTGCTTGTGACACCCTTGACAGCAACAACTGCAAAGAAAGTGTTTCTGATAACTGGTTATGAGTCGAATTTCGTCCCGCTTGTCTCTGCAGAATTGTTTTAATTCAGCCACTTTGGAGGTGGCCTTGTTTGAGGATATTTAAGTGATTTCCTGATTCGACAGGTCTGTCAGTAATCATGCTCAAGTTTTTTTTTTTTGTAACTCAACAAACAAACAAAAGTTAGTTTTTGCAAAGGGGGCGGGGTTTACTCTTTCACATAGGGCCAGGTAGGTTTGGACATCTTTAATGATATTTGTAATCATTACTGTAAATAGTAATACTGTAAAATATTCTCTCTTTTTTAAGCTCTAATGCTAAAACCGTTACTAAAAGCGTTCAGATATGTCTGAGACCGTGTCTTGTTAAAAAGTCATCCTGCTGTAACCGCACTATTCCGATATTCGTCCGGTCACATCAGAACATCATTCATTACACGAGCAGCTTGTCAAATTTTATTACTTTAAAAGGTGACGTACTTTAGTTGGGGCAGTCGCAGGTTTGGGAACAAGGTTCTTGTAGACACTGGGTCCAGTGATGGGGACTTTGGAGCCGTTGGTAGGCAGAGGGCCGGCACTGGCGAAACCAGCGGAGAATGCAGCACTGGGGTCCTCCTTAGACACTTTCTTAATGACCAGCATCTTAGACATAGCCTGCTTAGCGCTGGGAGGATTCTCTGAAGAACAGGAAGAACGAGTACTTCTTATACATAAAGCTGAGTGTAACGCATGACCAAAGTCCTTCATGTTTCACATAACAACAGTAATAACCAAGCGCATCAGGGACTAAACATGCTTGCTTACCCCACACGCCTGCTGGAGTTCCCACAGCACGAGCCTGACTCACCGGCTTTCCAGTCGTCTCTGGATTCAGAGAGGGCTGCATCGTACGCAGAGACAATCGGTCAATAAACTTTTCAACTTACTGAACTTTAATATCAGAATAATAATAAAAAAAAATAATAAATAAATAAAAAACTCACAAAATCCTCTTCAACAAACTTAAGCTTGTCTTCATTGCGCTCCTCGTCAGAGTAACGGTCCTGGAAGGGAGCGCCGCCTTTGCGTGGATGGAAGTTGCCGTTGCGCTGTCGATGGCCACCCTGCCTGTCCCGGTCTCCGCCGCCGCGTTTGGCATGGCGCCCGTGGTGGTGGTGAGGGCCCTCTTGGCCGCGTGGGGCCCCATGCCAGCTGGGGGTCTCCTTCCAGCCATGTCCGCTTCCCAAACCTCCCTGATTGCCCTTAGCGACACCAGAGTCCACGGAGTCGTGCCTCAGCAAAGACGGCTGGAGCCACCCATCACCTGAGACGTCACATAGAACAACACTCATTAGCCAAAGTGCATCTTTCAAAAAAAGTGAAATTACAAACAACTTTTTTTTGGTTTGTTTGTTTTTTTGGATGGTTTTATGCGAGGAGTGTGTGCTTGTGTTACCCGACGGAGCGCGGAGCAGATCGTTGTTGAAGAAGCCGTCAGAGGAGTTGTGTCTGCGACGGCTTACTCCCGGCCGGCCGTCTCCACGAGCGCAGTGCTCACCATGTTTCTCAAGAGGGGCTGCAGGGGACTGCGACAAACACCGAACAGCACACGACAGGAACACATACAAACACTAACATTAGAAATTTGTGAGTGCACATTGATCGATTTTTTTAATATAAAAAAAGCTAACTCTACTCATGTTACAATGGAAAAAATTTTTTTGTATCGTCATGGTATATTTTGAGATTCTGCACGTACAGACTCCACGACAATCTACATGTAGAGACGAGCTTTCTGATTGGCCAGCTTCTTAGTTATGTACTCAAACTCAGGATATTTTATTTTTAATTGAGGGCATATACACAAAGGTTTTAAATAATTTCCTAGTAAACATCAGGTAAAGATTATTGCACCGGTATGGAATGATTTTCTGTTTGGATAAATTTGCATAACTAGTTACTCCACCCCCTTCTTGTGTCTTTAGTCGAAAGCAATAGATTTGCATAAAAGTACAGTTTGCTCCTCACCTTGGCAGGCTGAGGTGTGGAGAAGTTAAGCCAGGCTGGAACAAAGTCATGCTGCGCCATTTAGGTCCAGTGTCTCCCGTCAGTGGATCGAGGCATGAAACCTCATGGCCTGAACTTTAACAGTAAAAACAAAAACAAAACCAACCATTAAAAAAAAAAAAAACTATGATACACACAAAGTAGAATCAGTGTATACAAACAAAGACAGGAGGTGATTATACATACATACGGAAAACACACAGGTTACGGTTACTAATAAATCCTCAACTTAAAAGCCTGGTGAAGAGGTTTGAGAATTATTAGTCAAAAATTGGGAGACAACTTTGAATTCCATAGTTTTGTCCTGATTTTTCTTTCTACCTACATTGTAATACTGTAGACATCCCAAATATATAAAATCTCATCCTCATCATTTTTTTATGATACCGGGGAATCGATACTTTAAAACAGATAAAAACGGTTAAAGGGTGCCTGAACCAGAGAATTTTTATAAAAAAACAAACATTATAAATAAACAATATATTCACGTTTAAAGTATACATAAATGTAAGTGAATGCAAAATACAACAAATCGAGCTTTAGTCATTTAATTTAAGCGTGTTTAGCTTAGCGAGCTAACACTACCTGCTGCCATCAGAGCAAGTATAATTACTGTATTCACGTTACATAATTCCGTTTTTTTTATTTCTTAATTTTTAAAAAGTCCAGTATTGTTTGAGAATGTAGAAAATAAACACAAACTTGTGACCAAACTTTTCGACTGGTGCTGCACATACACTGATTTAATTATAAGGCTTAATTATAACACACTTAAGAAATTTGCTAGAACTAATTGGACAATTAAGTATATTATAAATCTATTTTAAAATAATTTATATATTATATATTTACTCCCAATTCCCATCCATAAGTCAGGACTCGAGATCAGACAGTCAGGCGATCATGCTTCCTCTAAGACATGGAAAGCTGCACTTACTGCACCACAACGTGGGATAACCAACTCGGTTTGTTCCACCAATTGCATCCACTCCTGAATACCCAGCCACAGATGCCTCACCAGGATTTTTATTTGATTTAAACACTTTTCCACAAGCGCTTGACAACTTGCCTTTTCTAATTAATACAATATAACCAACTGCAGTTTAAGTTTAAATACTCAGTTACGGTTCGCTGTTTATTTTTTAAAATTAATTCTTGTGCACTAAACAACAAACTCACTATTGATAACGTGCTGACATTCTGCAGAAACACTGGCTAAATGATCACTTGAAATATCCAAGGAATAAAATTCAATGAAAATTGTGAGATGTAAATAATCAGCTCCACTGTGTGACACAAAGTAGAGTTACGGTTACCACAACAACGTTATGGGTCACGTAACAGTAATGGGTTTTACTAAAACTCCTCCTAAATCACAGTAAGCTGCCGCCAGCAATACCATATTCTATGATTTTTGTACATTACATACTTTACACTGATTTATAGTTGACCCCCAAAATTTTGGATGTGAAAAAAAATGCAGAAATATTTTATTTTAGTTTAAACCCTAAATATGCTCCCAAAACACCTAATTTCATTTAAAACTCAGCTTAATACATTGTTCTTAAAAATAAAAATAAATTAAAAAAGGTGATGATAAACCTGTATACTGTACAGTATTATACTATGTTACCCCTATATATAATTAATGTACGTTTTCTTTGATATAAAGGTTATAAGGGGAAAACAAACAGTAAAATATTAGAAATACAGTAATAATTCACCAAACAAGATGTGTTTTCCTCTACAATATTATATTTTATATGTAAATGTAGCTAAATTTTACATTAATATTTATGTTACAAAATTTGTAAATTATAAAATGTCCTTAATAGTTTAGCGTTAAAACTCATAAAAAAATTATAATATTGCCACAAAAAAATAAACATTGCGGAGGATATTTGCGGTTTCGGCTAAATTGCTGGGGGTTTCCGTGAACAATCATTCATTAAGTTCTAAGTAAAAAAAGAAAGACTGAAACGGCAAACTCTGAACCACGACTTGATAATGTGGAATATTCACAGAAACACACAGGTTCCTGTCATCATTCATGTTATAGCTTATAAAGCGACATTGCCTCAGCTTTTTTTTTTTAAGTTAAATTTGGTAAACAAACAAAACAAAATAATGTTACTGAGAAAATGCCCCATATAGAATCCTGTAAACGTGGTAGAAGACTTTAAGGAACAGCTTTATCTCTGACCGCAGCGACACCAGAGCCGTAAATCATACAGTCTGTCAATCTGATTAAATTTGACTCGATAGCACTAGTGTTTATTCTCTGATTTCTCTCAAGCAGCTATATTTCTTATAGCTTCTTATAGTGCTGAGAACTCCTTAATGTATCTTATATGCATTACACAGCAGCCAGCTCTCCCTGAGTAATCCGACTGGACAAGAGGCTTTCCATAACGGACCATAACAGCGCTTAGATCCCGCGTCTTCTCTACAGTCGTTAATTGCACAACACTTAAACAAATACTTAAACAACACTGTCTAATTATTAATCCCTTCTAATTCTTTACAGCCTCAATAAAACCTCAGTGTGGCTTTATTTACAGCCAAGGTGAGCTACAAAGCTAACTAGCTTCTAACACGAGGTTGAATCCTAAATCCCTCTCTAACAACGAATTAAGGGCACTACACGTTGTGTTGAACAAGTGATTCTACACCCTATACAGCACACAAACTCTACATTTAACATTATTTGGGATCTAACTTGGAATCTGTCGGTCGTAGTTAATTAGTTCCTCCAGTTGTGGAAGGATGTGTTAGTGGAGAAAAATAACTGGTTAAATAAAGTAAAAATATTCATAATTCATTGATGAATGATAAAGTGTTTGTGGAACAGCTGTGATATTTCAACACCCAGGCTCCTCCATCACAGCTGTGCTGATATTCATCACAACAGCATTCCCTGCCGTGTGATACTCCTTAAATGAAATGCAGTGTAACAAGGGTTGAGTTAAATTTAAAAAGATTTAAATGCCACGTCTCATACAAAGCGATTATCGTCTTAATTTCCGCTGATGTTCGGCGCCACACTCCGCTCCAGTAGGTGGTGGTATTGCACCAACCGGGCCGTAAATTTAAAAGCAGAAGACATTGAGATACTCTTGCCGAATGAGGAAGATGGAAGTGTGTTGAACTTTCTGCAGACACTGTGGCAGATTGTGGTAGATAAGGAACTCAAACTTTAAACATTTCTCCAAAGTTGCATCTAAATAGTTCAAAAAGTGTGGGGGGGGAAATAAAACTCAACGAACGATTAAATTGTGAAAAGACTCATGACTGATGAAATTACACACTTCTGACACTGGAGACTCACCATATCAATAAACACCCAAGTTTTAATCTGCTTACATGCAGATGTAAGTGAACTTTTTTTTTTTAAACACATTTTTTTTAAACTGTTAAAGAAAAATAATCACAACCTGCTGACCAATCACAAAGAAGAACTTGTTGCCCCTTTGAAAGCTGCTATAAAAATGTTACACTTGAATCGTTGTAAGAAATAACTTTACATATTGAGGAGAACGATCAGGATGATCTCTTTAGGAAGAATTATGCAGCAATGAGTTGTTAAAAATATGTGCATTCAAGATAAATGATGCTTAACCTGAGCAGTTAATTTTATATAAAAGATGCCTACCCCAGAGTCGTGAGCTCTGTAGTCCAGCGGCCCTGTGCTTGGCTTTCTCCCTGCACACGTTCACACCGGTCCACTCACACAGCTCGAGGTGTGCGACCGAACGGCAGCCAAAGGACAACACACGCTCGCCACAAACAAATTCCAGCCTCCAGGATGGTGCAGTGAGTGAGGTCACCTCGATTTGGTGTCAGGATATCCCACGCAATGTAAAAAAAAAAAAAAAAAAGGAAAAAAAAAAAAAAAACAGCTGTAGTGGTCAGCGGTCGAGAAGGAGCGCTTTTGATCGATGCTGGTGGAAGTACAAGATGTAGAAAGCAAACTGTGATGCCTGAGTCACTCTCCAGGACAGCCTCAATTCATCTCATTACAGAGTGCATTGACAAAAAGACATGGAAGAAAGAAAAGAAGAAAAAAAAAAAAAAAACAATCCCAAAACCAGTCTTTGTATCTGGAAGGCTGTAAAAGCAGCACGTCGTGCTTGCTTTGAAGCTCAAAAACCCCTTTCACAAACTCATCGTAAGTCGAGGATGCGCACACACAGGAAAAGAAGAAAGAGCGTGGGGCTGCGACCACACAACGCTTCGTCGAAGAGAGTCACAAGCAAAAATTATGTTCACCTCATTAAAACAGCGAGGGTGCGAGATCAAGGTGAAAAAACAAAAAGGGGGCCGACGCGTCACATCACAAAAACCGCGCGCGCCTGGTGCTACGGTGTCATAGGCATTGCTTTAGTTTTCAGCAGCTCGTACTTTGGGCCATAGCAGGTGACAGCAGAGCGAAAGTGAAACTTGACATCATCTTTATCTGCTGTCACTCATAGGCCGGTATCACGTCAGAGAGCCCGAGTACTGGAAACGAAGTACGATCCGATCCTTCACAAATCTGACGATTTTCCAGTTCATCAACTCAGAGTACCCTCGAACAGACGACACTGAGGAGACTGCAGCTTTTCCACAGACGTGTCGGTACGCAGAGTACGCTGGGCATTCGGGTGAGCCACAGGCGGCGAGCTTAGAAATCCAAATGTAATAAAAGAAGAAAGGGGTGCGAGGGTTTAATTAACTGTAGCTTGTGTAGGATGTGGTGGTGTTCAGGAAATATCCAGTAACCTCCTGCTTCACTTCACTTCTCCACTCCGCAGACCAACTCTGAAACAAGAATCAAGAAACATAGCTGTCAGAATGTGCTTGAAAACAGAGAGAACTTAATTCTTAAAATTAGATTTTAAGATGAAAATAACATAAAGAGCCTTAATTGTCATTTTAGTAAAACGAAATTTGTCTGGTAGCCCTCAGAAGAGCAGCGATGTAAGAACAAGATAAAAAACATAAGAATGCGAAAAATACAAATATAACAACATGTACGATGAAATATATATACAGTGGGACTTGGATGATGCAAAACGTTCTGTGCATACAGGTAAAGCCAGTAAGAACCAAGTATTGCACACGTTATAATAAGTGTATTTACAGTTCTGGATGTAAAGTTATGATTTGTTGTTACTCAGGATGTGTATATCAGGGCTGCATCTAAAATTATTAGTACTAGTATTCGATATATTTTCATCCTGATGGTGTAATTCAGGATGTAAAACTGTAACCGTGATAAATACACAAGAAATTCTATGACTCATCAAATGCAGGACACAAATCCTTTGACAGGACATCGGCTCTAAAGTGCAGTTTCATGATAAAATCATAAATGCACCAAAATTTATCATCACACGTTACTTATTACTGCATGACCAGTACTTTGTTGTTTGATTTTGTTGCCACAAGAGCGACAGCTCGTCTAGCCTCGGAACGAGAAGATTGTTCTCAACAGATATACAAACAGCACGTAGACGTCCTTCACATGAGACAGTCCAACCTAAGATTAATACAAAATCCATCCTCATAAAAAAAGGAAATAATTAATAGTTGTACTAAAGGCGAAAATTTTTTCGTGCCTATATTTTTAATCCCAACGACAAGGACGGATGTTCGTAACAAAGACAGATGTTTATCTACTTCTTAAGCGTCGGCGTAATACTAAAAAGGACCCTTGTTCATTCTCAGCTGCAGACATGATGTCAATAATGAGTAAAATGATCCGCATCAGGCGATACCGGTACTAAAAATGTAGATACAAGTGGTTTTTTTCCTGGTATACTTGATTACTACAAAAGAGCAACATGAAACTGAAAAAAGTGTCATCAGCTCACATGCACCGATTACACCACGGCAACATGACAGCTATAATAACACCCGAGGCCATGTTTTAATGAACAGGAGAGAGAAAAGGCTCTATTTTTCACATAAACATGTTTTTCTATGTGCGCACACAACTGTGTTTACTAGAAATTGTGGTGGAGGAATATTTATTTAGTTATGAATCGCGATTCTTTTGTGTGTTAATCCCATATAACCGCAATGACTCCAAAAACAAATTAAAAAAAAAATTTTTTTACATTTACAATACAGATAAACCGGTTGATCGGCCAGTGAGCAAAACCGTCTGGTTTTCGGTTTGTTTAGCCGTGACTGTCGATCAACTGATCAGCCTCAGATATAAACTATTCTAATAACGCATTTTTAAGGTGTTACATTATCAAAAATCTTTTTCCCCAACCTATGTGAGCGAATTAGTCTCAAACCCACACACTATACACGATCGCACCAATTTTAAAACAGTGCGAGCGCTAATTATCATTAATCGCGTGCATTCGAAGTCCCACATGCCTAGAATCCGCGCACTTACACTCAATGTCAATTTGAGTTTTGAGACTTTGGAGGTAAAACGACGGCGTGCTCTGATCTATTTACATATCATCATCTCGTGTGGTAGGAGTAAATAATTTGCCAGGTTTGTTTGGAAATGACAATTATGGTGGGTGACAGCGACACATGCTGCTCAGAAACAATGTTAAACTCTTTTGTACTTAATGTTAGTTTTGTATTTTTTTTAATGTTTAAAACAGGTAAAGAATTTTTTTTTTAGAAAAATCAGAGGACAATGTAATGTCGAATCGGCATATTTATAAAGTCGTGAACCGCAATATTTATCGAGTCGGTACGTGTTGTATCGTCATAATATACCATCTGATTCCCTTATCATTCCCCGGTGTTTACTCTCTCAGTGTCGCTGTTTACACAAACATCACTGTAAACGCTACAAAGCCTGCGGAAGAATAAATCAAATAAAAACGTGTTTATAAGAGGAAGATAATGTTACTTATACTTTAATGAGATAAAAATGACAGAAGTGGCGTTGCGAGTTTCGGCTAATCGCCGTCTCCATGTTTACCTTAGCGCCGTTAATATCAGCTCACGCCGTGTTATTTATTTGTTTGCTTTTGTTTGTTTATTTATTTATTTTTGGCTACAACACGGTTGGTTCATTTTAAAAATAAAAACACCCTTAAATACATGTGCCTGCAGTAGTATAAAATTCACACAACTGCGACTAAGCAAAGAGTTAGCTTAGCATACCTAGCAAGTAACTTGAATGATGTGCATAAGCTAGCAAAGCTAATTTGCTAACCTTGAGTCTTAACGCAACAAACAAACCAACAATCTACGCACATACATGTTATACACGTTTAAACAGGACTACGAATTGTTATGTTTCATTATAATTAATTATATTAGTGGGAAAATGTACACCGAGAAGTTATTTGAAGAATTAGCAAGCTAGCAAACACTCGGTCGCGCGCCGTGACGTTAGTTCTCGGAGTGTGTAGGCCATTCAGCAGTGTTCACTCACTAGCATGCTAATGCTAATGCTAACTGCAATAAACCACGCGTCACTGCTTTAAGCTGAAGGATCGCCACGCAGCTAAGTGTGCATTTGAAAGTTGCACTCAATATAAAGACGCTAATGCTACTCGAGCTAATGTGTGTTTGTGTTTTAGCCTTGGTGCCAGCACAGCGAGCATGCTAACGAGTTAGCAATTTGGTCAAAAATAAAACTGTTGCAAAATGGCTCCCTCCCTGTAGCAGGCTGCGAGTCGGGACGCCACACACACATAGATAGATACATACATACACACATATACAATCTGCACGCGCACACTACCTTCAGATCCGCTGTCCAGTCCAGTAAGTTCCACAGATCCGCTTCTGGTCCTAAAGCCAGGTGATGATGTTATTTAATTCGTGTTTGCGGTTGTTGTTATCTGTTTGTGTTTGTAAACGACACACACACTCCGCTCCGTCTGTCCTGTTCCTGTCTACTGCTCACACAGACCTGCTAATCGATCACAGAGCGCGCGTGGCCGCGTCACAACATTCCGCCGCACGGAGCGCGCGCACAGCTAGACGGACAGACAGACAGATAAAGAGGGACCTCGCGACACAAACACGCCGCATCATCACTGTCTCGAGAAAGAGTTAGGTAATGATTATGACGAAGATGATGATGTTTACATAACTATTTTTCAGAGCTGTAATGATGATGATGATGATGAAGAAGAAGAAAATGTTGATTATGTTTACCTAACTCTTTCTGAGTGCTGTGATGATGATGAAGATGATGAAGAAGAAGACGATGATGTTGATTATGTTTACCTAGCTCTAATGTTTACCTGAGTGCTGTGATGATGATGAAGATAATGATGTTTCCCTAACTATTTCTGAGTGATGTGATGATAATGTTTACCTAACTCTTTATGAGTACTGTAATAATGTTGATGATGAGTACTCTGATAATGATGATGAGGATGATGTTTACCTAACTCTTTCTGAGTACTGTAATACTGTTGATGATGAGTACTCTGATAATGATGATGAGGATGAATTTTACCTAACACTTTGAGTGCTGTAATCATGATGATGATGATTACGATTACCTACAGTACAGTAACTCTTTATGAGTACTCTGATAATGATGATGAGGATGATGTTTACCTAACTCTTTATGAGTACTGTTATAATGTTGATGATGATGATGATTACGATTACCTAACTCTTTATGAGTACTCTGATAATGATGATGAGGATGATGTTTACCTAACTCTTTATGAGTGCTGTAATCATGGTGATGAAGATGATGACAAAGAAGAAGATGACGGTGTTGATTATGTTTACCTAACTCTTTCTGAGTGCTATGGTGATGATGAAGATAATGATAATGTTGTTTACCTAACTATTTCTGAGTGATGTGATGATGATGATGTTTACATAACTCTTTCTGAGTACTGTAATAATGATGACGAAGAAGATGATGATGAAGATTACCTAACTATTTCTCGAGGCAGTGTCGGTGTCCCTCTTTTTGTCTGTCTGCCTGTGTGAGATCATTATCATAATCAGCATAATCATCATCATCAACTCACAAAAAGATTTAAATAAACATAATCATCAACAACTAAACTGCATATACAGTGGTGTGAAAAACTATTTGCCCCCTTCCTGATTTCGTATTCTTTTGCATGTTTGTCACACAAAATGTTTCTGCTCATCAAAAACCGTTAACTATTAGTCAAAGATAACACAATTGAACACAAAATGCAGTTTTTAAATGAAGGTTTACGTTATTAAGGGAGAAAAAAAACCTCCAAATCTACATGGCCCTGTGTGAAAAAGTGATTGCCCCCCTTGTTAAAAAATAACTTAACTGTGGTTTATCACACCTGAGTTCAATTTCTGTAGTCACCCCCAGGCCTGATTACTGCTACACCTGTTTCAATCAAGAAATCACTTAAATAGGAGCTACCTGACACAGAGAAGTAGACCAAAAGCACCTCAAAAGCTAGACATCATGCCAAGATCCAAAGAAATTCAGGAACAAATGAGAACAAAAGTAATTGAGATCTAACAGTCTGGTAAAGGTTATAAAGCCATTTCTAAAGCTTTGGGACTCCAGCGAACCACAGTGAGAGCCATTATCCACAAATGGCAAAAACATGAAACAGTGGTGAACCTTCCCAGGAGTGGCCGGCCGACCAAAATTACCCCAAGAACGCAGAGACAACTCATCCGAGAGGCCACAAAAGACCCCAGGACAACATCTAAAGAACTGCAGGCCTCACTTGCCTCAATTAAGTTCAGTGTTCACGACTCCACCATAAGAAAGAGACCGGGTAAAAACGGCCTGCATGGCAGATTTCCAAGGCGCAAACCACTTTTAAGCAAAAAGAACATTAAAGCTCGTCTCAATTTTGCTAAAAAACATCTCAATGATTGCCAAGACTTTTGGGAAAATACCTTGTGGACCGACGAGACAAAAGTTGAACTTTTTGGAAGGTGCGTGTCCCGTTACATCTGGCGTAAAAGTAACACAGCATTTCAGAAAAAGAACATCATACCAACAGTAAAATATGGTGGTGGTAGTTTGATGGTCTGGGGTTGTTTTGCTGCTTCAGGACCTGGAAGGCTTGCTGTGATAGATGGAACCATGAATTCTACTGTCTACCAAAAAATCCTGAAGGAGAATGTCCGGCCATCTGTTCGTCAACTCAAGCTGAAGCGATCTTGGGTGCTGCAGCTGGACAATGACGCAAAACACACCAGCAAATCCACCTCTGAATGGCTGAAGAAAAACAAAATGAAGACTTTGGAGTGGCCTAGTCAAAGTCCTGACCTGAATCCTATTGAGATGTTGTGGCATGACCTTAAAAAGGCGGTTCATGCTAGAAAACCCTCAAATAAAGCTGAATTACAACAATTCTGCAAAGATGAGTGGGCCAAAATTCCTCCAGAGCGCTGTAAAAGACTCATTGCAAGTTATCGCAAACGCTTGATTGCAGTTGTTGCTGCTAAGGGTGGCCCAACCAGTTATTAGGTTCAGGGGGCAATTACTTTTTCACACAGGGCCATGTTGGTTTGGATTTTTTTTTCTCCCTAAATAATAAAACCCCTCATTTAAAAACTGCATTTTGTGTTTACTTGTGTTATCTTTGACTAATAGTTAAATGTGTTTGATGATCAGAAACATTTTGTGTGACAAACATGCAAAAGAATAAGAAATCAGCAGGGGGGCAAATAGTTTTTCACACCACTGTAGAAAGAGTTAGGTAAACATCATCATCACCACAGCATACAGAAAGAGTTAAATTAAGGACATCATCTTCATCATAGCAAACATAAAGAGGTTACATCATCATCATTACAATCATCATCGTCACAGCACAACAAAAGACTTAGGGACACATCATCATCATACTCACCGCACACAGGAGGAGTTAAATAAATATCATCATCATCATCATAGTACACGGTAAGAATTAAGTGCACATCATGATCATCATCACAGCCCACATCAAGTGTTAAATAAATCATCACCATCATTATAATCATCACTGCACATAGAAAGAATTAGGTAAGCACATTATCATCATCATTATCATAGCACACAGTAAGAATTGAGTACACATCATCATCACAGCTCATATGTTAAATAAATAATAGATTATAGCAACCTGAGTACTTAACATTTGTGCTTTCTGAATCAGTCCAGGTTCCTCAATTAGCAAGTAAACGAAGGCCTTGTGTGTGTTGAATTTGGGTTATGAATGGAGTGAATAGACTATTATTTAAATGATCTCATAAGAATGAATAATAAAGACCTTTATACCTAACCAGTCTTCTGATACGCTACAATCCACCACGCGCCTTAAGATCACAAAGCTCCGGACTTCTGGTAGTTCCCAGAATTTCAAAATCTACAAAAGGGGGTAGGGCTTTTTCATATTTAGCTCCAAAGCTTTGGAATAGCCTTCCAGACAGTGTTCGGGGAGCAGACACGGTTTCCCAGTTCAAAAGTAGACTCAAGACGCATCTTTTTAATCTGGCATACACATAACTCATCCCAGTACTCATACTCCAGTACACCTATACCGAATGGCAACTACGCTAATTCTCCCCATCTGTTCTGTATTTCTCTACCCATCCCGAGGCATCGGGAGATTTTTGCCAGCTTCAGTAGACAAAGGCCGACCCTGTGAGGTTCCTGAGGCATCGAGAGAAGGACCAGCTCCAGCTGGATTCTGCTTTATGATGGTTGGAGCTACACATGCTGCTCCTGTGCTTCCAGTGATCCAGACCTCATCTGCCCTCTGCACCTACTGACTCGTCCCTATGCTGAACTGGTCTTCATGACAATTTAAATAATTTCTGTCATATTGAATTTTCACCTGCACAACACACAAGATGTTATATCATTTCTATCTGTTATCGCCCAAATGAGGATGGGTTCCCTGTTGAGTCTGGTTCCTCTCAAGGTTTCTTCCTAATGCCATCTCAGGGAGTTTTTCTTTGCCACCGTCGCCGTCACCCTTGGCTTGCTCATCAGAGAAATTTCATTCATTCGTCTCATTATCTGCACATTTTCCTCACACATCCACACTTCCAATTATTTTCTTTTCTATAATTATTATTATTTGTTTTTATTTATTTATTTTCTATTATTATTATTATTATTATGATTTGTTAAATTTCTTTAATTTTTGTGAAGCTGCTTTGAGACAATGACCATTGTTAAAAGCGTTATATAAATAAAATTGAATTGAATTGAATATAGTTTCATCAGTATTTTGATCATCATAATCATCAAAGCACACAGAAAGAGTTAAACAAATGATATCATCATCAGAATAAGACACAGAAATACTTAGGTACACATTATTGTCATCATCATCTCGCCACACCGAAATAGGTAAGTAATCATCATCGTCATCATTTTTTGTCGTATTAAAATGAACATATTGCATGATAAAACTTGTTCAAGCTGTAATGTCTACTCTAAATAAAATTATAATTCATATTTCAGTGCTTGTTTGATTTCCACACCTACATTTGAACATTTTATATATTAGTGTATTTACATTGTACTGTATCTTGAACACATTCTCTCAGTGTTCAGTTCAGTGCTCCACACATCAGCTCTCTGTCTGTACTTACTCAGTAGACACTTTCGAGCCATCAGAGGGTGCAGTCATTGCGGACTGTAAGTCCTCTTCAGTCTTATTAGGAAGTAAAGACTTTGCTGTTGTCCCACCTTCACTACACAACAGGGTGTTGGGGAACCTAGTGATGTCCACTACCAGGAAGAGGAAGTTGCTCACTGTTTCCACTGTGTACAGGGGTGTGTGATATCTCAGGTCAAGTTATGAACAATCACCTCTTTATTCTGACTCACATAAAGAATGAGACTGTTCTCGCACCAGACCTCAAGCTGTCTCACTTCCTCTCAGTCTCATTATTGATGCTGAAGACCAGTCTTAATGATGTGGTTGCTGTGATGTTTGGTTTCACAGTCATGGGTTACAGTAGCAGTGTGTACAGCGTTCAGAGTGATGGAGTAGATGGCCTGGTGAATCCTGATGTTTTTATACTTGGTGATTTTCTAAATCCAGAATCTTAAAGTTAAAGATTTTAGTCTACCTGAGTATAGTTTGTGACAATAAAGGTGGCTGGGATACAGCCAGGTCAACATGCTTCCTCAGCACACAGCTAGAAACGTTGTGTAGTATGGGAAAACTAAAGAAAGAATGAATGAGAAAGATGATTAATATTCATTCAAGATTTGATGAGGAATAGGTTACAGGTTAATAACTAAATTAATACATATGTTATCTTATTTTTGGAGTGAAATCAGTAATTGCTGTACTTCACAAGGAGAACGTATGTCTGTGTTTCCTTCTGGCTCTCCCTTTTAGTTATACTGTCATAGTTATTCCTGCCAGAGTTCCTGGTTGTCCTCCTCAACCAGGAACCTCCTCTCCTCTCCTCTCCTCTCCTCTCCTCTCCTCTCCTCTCATCTCATCTCATCTCATCTCATCTCATCCTGGTTCCCTGCTTCTGGTTCTCGTCACAGTTAAGCCCTGTGTGGTCTGCTTGAGATGCGTATAGTGACTTGGACCCACCTAATACAGACAGCTGTTCTCTGATAACTTGTGACTGCAGTGGCTCAATAGTCCAGGACTGAAATTCCCACAATCAGATTTCTGTCTGCGCCTCCAATAATGAAATTATAAACTTAAACACCTCTCCTGTCATAATGAACTTCCAGTCTCTTAACACACAGTATGACTGCAGATCTATTCCCACTATCCGATATCACCCAAATGAGGACAGGGTCCCTGTTAAGTCTGGTTCATCTGAAGATCTCCTGATATAGCCATCTCAGGGAGTTTTTCCTTATCAGGGACAATCTGATCATTTTGTTTAACACATATATTGTCACAAATTTCACACTCACTTTCCTTATTTTCTTTTGATTCTGTAAAGCTGCTTGGCGAATACGACCATTGTTAAGGGGGATTATATACACTGATCAGCCATAATATTATGACCACCCTGGTAATATTGAGTAGGTCCCCCCCTTTTCCACCAAAGCAGTAATGACCTGTGTGTTCTGACACCTTTCTATTGAAACCAGCATTAACCTTTTCCTTACTTTGAGCTACAGTAGCTCTTCTACTGGATTGGACTACACGGGCCAGCCTTCACTCCCCACGTGCATCAGTGAGCCTTGGTCACCCATGAACCTGTCGCCAGTTCACCGGATTTCCATCCCTGAATAACTTTCGGTATGTCCTGATTACTGTAGACCAGGAACAGCTTAAAGTGGGCTAGGCATGAAGGTTGATATGTAGTCAAGCATAAGGACTTGAGGGACTTTGACATGTGCCAGATTGTGATGGCCAGACAACAGGGTCAGAGCAACTCCACAACTGCAATTCTTGTGGGAACAACCTGGCCTGCGATGGTCAGGACACACTGAAAGAGTTTCAAGGAAAGAAAACCGGTGAAGTGGTGACAGGGTCATTTGTGTCCAAGGCTCACTGATGCACGTGGGGAGTGAAGGCTGGCCAGTGGAGTTCAATCCCATAGAAGAGCTACTGTAGCTCAAAGTAAGGAAAAGGTTAATGCTGGTTTCAATAGAAAGGTGTCAGAACACACACCTGGACCAGTGTAGTCCGATCCAATGGAAGAACCAGTGTAGATCGAATCGATGATAAGATTAATGCTGGTTGTGATAGAAGGGTGTCAGAACACAGAGTGCACTGTTATGGGGTGTTGTGTTATGGCTACTCAATATTAGGGAGGTGGTCATAATGTTATGGCTCATCAGTGGATAAATAAAATTTTATTAAATTGACTGCACTTTAATATAAAAATACACCAAACGTATATAGTAAACGCATACCGTTTAGGGTTGAAACTGATACCAACTAAAACTTAATTAATGAAATGTTGATTTTTTCCCCCCCGGGACTTTTATTATGTAAACTCATTCTCCATATTGCTGGGTTCCTTGCAGTTGTTCTTCGCATGTGCAACTGGATTATAATGTTAAACCTGGATTAATTAAGGTTTTGGAGCATTTATGAAACTCTGTGAGAGGACAGTAAGTGAATATATTTGTGTAATTTATTATTAACAAGTTTTATTGCAGAAAATTTTTTAGGAAAGCTAGCCTCTATGGCTACGCTAAGCTAAGCTAAATGGCTAAGCTAAGCTAAATGGCTAAGCTAACTAGCTCTGCGCTGTCTTAGCAGCTCCGACCTCGAATAGCGACCTAAAATATAATATTATATTTTTGGTTAAATAACTAATCTTTCAATTTTGCATTGCAGGTAAAATGTCGTTATCTCTAATAGGACGGCGGTTGAGTGCCAGCATCTGGGTGAGTCACTGTACAGTGTGGAGCACAAGTGGGTTTAACACTACAGGGTCATTCTACACAACTGTGTGGTGTTCAAGTGCTGTCACTTACTGTAGTCTTACTCAGGTCAAAATCATCTAAATATAACAGAACACACACACATATTACTTGTATATCTTCAAAAAAATATAGCTTGTACCTTCAATCATAAAATACAGTCTCTTACTTTGATGTTCAAGATTTAAATGTAGCAGTTTTAAAAAGGTCAAGTCCAAGAAATGTCCTGTCACCAAGATCATACATCAAGGTGGACTATATGTATGATCTATACTACTGTATATACAGTGCATTTCATCTAAATATATTAATGACATTGAAATAATCATTGATTATTACAATTAATAATATCAGTCATCCCAAACTATGTCATTAGTGTTAATTATTTTTGATTAACTTAACACACATTTGTATATCTTAAAAAAATATAGTATGTATCTTCAGTCATAAAATACAGTTTCTTACTTTGATGTTCAATATTTAAATGTAGCATTTTTTAAAAGGGCAAGTTCAAAGAAATGTCTAGTCATTATGATCATACACCAAAGAGGGACCATATTCTTTTCATCTAAATATTTTTTTTTCATGAAATAAATCAATGATTTATAAAGAAATAATTAAAATGTCTTTTAAAATAAATGAAACACTAAAATTATTAAATAAATAATTGCTTATTATAATTAATAATATATAATAAATATCTGTAATCCCAAACTGTTGTTGTGTTAACTTAACAGACACATTATTTGTATATCTTCAAAAAAATTTACTATGTATTTTCAATGATGAAATACATTTTCTTACTTTAATGTTCAATATTTAAATTTATTATTATTATTATTATTTTTAAGGCCAAATTCAAAGAAATGTCTTCTCACTATGATCACATGTTAAGGTGGAACTATATACTTTTCATTTAAGTATTTAATTATTAAATAAATCAAATTTACAATAATGTCAATATCTTATAAAATAAGTTAAACACTAAAATCATGAAACAATAATTATTATAATTAATAGTATGAAATAAATATTAGTCACCCCAATTGTCATTTGTGTTAATTTATATTAACATAACAGACATTATTTGTATATCTTCAAAAAATCTAGTATGTAATTTCAATCCTGAAATACATTTTCTTACTTTGATGTTCAATATTAAATTGTAGCTTTTTTTTTTTTTAAGTCCAAGTTCAATGATCATACATCATAGTAGGATCATATACTTTACATCTAAAGATTTTTCCCATTAAATAAAGTTGTTCCTGTATCAGAGGTCACTCGATAAAGAGCACTGGACAAATGCAAAAGTCATGTCGGATGTCTCTCTTCATTTGTTCAGAATTTAATTATTTTTTGCATTTTTATGCAAAGCTTTAAGGACATTAAATTATTTCATCTGGGTCAAGAACCCTACAAATCAAAACGTGGAAGAAAAATGCTGAAGTGTGAACTTCGTGGAAGAAATGTGATCAGAAAAATACACACACCTTCATGTACACACACCTCACAGGATTGGGTCTAAACAGCTGTGTGGCCACTTGTTAATGAGATTATTCAGAGAAAAGGCTTCAATTTGTTAGGAAGAATAAAATTTTTTTTTTGGGACAATGGTAAAAGGTCCCAAACTCGTATTGTCTGAGTTTGGATTGACCCTGTACCAGAGCGATGGAGAAGGGTAAGTAGGATACCTACTTTTCATAGGTCCTGAAACCATGGATCGGACTGTGACACTACAGTCATCTACAATGTATACGACAGGCAGAATTAAGGGCTGCAGCGTGAGCAGCGGCAGTGAGTTGACCGCACACCCCATTCGCAGGTAAAGGTAGCAAGCAGGCGTCAGGATCTCAGCGCGGACAAAGCCGTGGGTTACCCTTTAGTGTGGCAATAAAATGAAGTCAGTTGACGACCTGAATGTACTGAATGACCAGGTTATCACAACTATGGAGTTTTCCTTCTCTGATGGTATGGATATATTCTAGGATTAAAATTGTAAAAGAGCAGTTCTGAGAGCACGAGGAATCATCTTTTACACAGGAACTGGACACCACATTGTGTGCTGTATTCAAAGCTAAAAGTGATTGAATGAAATCTTAGTGTTTGACTTTTTTATATTTCAAAAGATTAATTTCATGAAGCTACATTTATGAGCTTGATGTACTGCCATCTAGTGGACAAACTTTGTGTAGCAATTAGACCCTAATATATGTTGTTTGATCTTCAAGAATTAAATGAAAATCAAAATAACCCTCTTACACAGAACCTCTGTTCTTGCAGTTTATTAAAATTATTTGTATGAATTACTTCCTATTTTTTGTTCAAAAGTTCTTCGCTTTCCTTTTTGTAATTAACCTGAACATAAATACTAACAAGCCACTTTTTTGAATCTTTGAACAGAACATGTAAATTTATCCTTCACTTTACGTTAGTTAAAAAAAAAATAGATGTAACATTGCCATTGTGCAAAGTACTAAGCCAATGAAATGCAACGCACAATAATGAAAACTAATGGAAGAGCAGGAAAAGAATTATAAAAAAAAAAAAAACTATGCACAATACGCACTTTTGATTGGGTGAGATTTGAGGTCATTGATGTGAACTTGTGTGTTTTTCTTCCTGCAAAGAATAGATGTACATGTAATTGTAAAATAAAAAAAAAAAATTTCTCATGGCCACACAGCTGTTTTTCATGTGTGTGAAAAATAGTCTTACTTTCACATGATTCCAGCATTATCACATGATTACTATTAGACATAGTTGTGATTTCTGTTTTTGAGGGGGTTTTAATACAACTTTTTGATCATAATGATTCAAAAGACACGACGGCCAAGTTACCACTAACCATGCTTAGATGTGTAATGCAATAAAAATGTAAGTCATGTCTGCCAAATGCCGTAAGATATAACGGTCAGTGTAAATCATTCATTGTTTCTTTCCGACAAAATTCTTTCAAGTTGACCATTCAGACTGTTCATCCAAGTGTTAATTAATGCATTGGACAGTTTGTAACCCAATTACAGTCATTTCAGCAATATCTTTAGTTGTCTCTTTTTTTTTTTTTTTTTTTTTAAAAACAATTTTATTTCAATAGTTGTTTTCAGTTGTTCTAACACCGTCTTAATTTCTACAGTAACAAAGTGCACTGAGACTTGTTCCGCATAAGCTCATCGATATGGTTATGATTTCTTTGAAGAGAGATTTATTCGGTGTTCTCTGGAAGGAATCTCCAATAGCCGCCTAAAATCAGTATAAGTCCAGTAAAAGCTGCATTTTTTGTTTTGTCCATTTCAATTCAAGCATGTGATAAACATGAGGCTGATGCTACTATGACTGTTACAGCTCTTATGATGTGACCATGATGTTCTTTAATGCATAAAAAGTTGAGAAAATGTATTATAGCTCACATTCTTAAATGAAACTCAGTGGTTTAAGGTCCAACCCTACACTACATTGGAAGGGTTTCCTAATCAGTTCCAAGTCGAACCTTTAGGAAGATGAGAACTCTTAATAAAGTGTGTGCATCTGCAGAATTTTAGAAATGACCAATGAGTTCCTGTTGATGTGTTTGTGTGTGTCTTTTGTACAGTGTGGGACATGGAGCAGATTTCAGCCTGTATCCAAAAGGTGTCTTCCCTCCGGCCACCAGATCCGCTGTTCTCAGATTTTCCCAAAAGCCCGGGCTTGCCCTCTGCCTCCCAGATACGCTGCAGGTTCTTCCATCCAAGCTAAATCGATCCACTCTTCATCCCAGAGACTGAAGAAACGGCAGCCGGGGGAAACTTCTCCACGAGAGCTTGACTTGGTTCGCTATGATCTGAGGGATCTGAAGAACGCCCCGAAACCAGCTCTGTACTTGGCGTTTTCCGGGCTCATACCATTTGTATCCGCTCCATTACTCATGGCAGTCACAGAGACGTACATTCCTGAATTGGCTTACGCTCAAGTCGTGTACGGAGCCTCGATCGTTTCCTTTCTTGGTGGCGCTCGATGGGGCTTCGCCTTACCCGAGGGCAGCCCGGCAAAGCCCGACTGGCTGAACCTAGCCAACGGCGTCGTTCCCGCTATAATAGCCTGGGTAGCTTTACTGTTTAGCCACAATATTGTCCAGTCTGGCATGCTGGTGATCATGGGGCTGGGAATATCACTGCACTACGACCTGGCCCTGTTACCCACATATCCAGGCTGGTTTAAGGCACTGAGGACGATCCTCACTACTGTAGCTTTCATCTCTTTAGTGGCCACGATAGTTCTTAAAGGATTCTATCCAGAGAAGAGATATCTGACCCAGGAATGATTCAAAAAATTATTTATATGTAAATCTCAACATTTACATGTCATAAGTCAGTTTCCCTTTTAGGAGGAATAAGGAAGTCTTTGTTAGTAGTTGTTGGTTTATTCATTTTTATTAAAAAAAAAATGAATTTGCGAGGGGTGTTCAAGTCAAACCGGGACTTGTGATGAAATTTCTCGTGAATGAAGGCGTAAAACCGATTGTTTGACATTTACAGAAGGCTTCAAGCATAAAGTGATATTTCATTTGATCGGTTCAAATGTTATAAAGACCATGAATGGTGCAATTTACACATGTTTGGTCCATTAAAGGAGTTCCTGAGAGGCCAGGGTTTTAGGCGTGAAGCAGGCAGTCCTATCATATCTCCAGCGTACTGAGAAAACTTTCTACCCTGATGGTATCCAAGCACTAGTGAAACACTGGGATAAGTGTATTACTGTAGCAGGAGATTATATAGACCATAAAGCACGTTTTTACTCTCCTAACTGTGTTCTATACAATTGGAAGTCCCGGTTTCACTTGAACACCCAACGTAAAATAATTATGGAGAAGAACAGATTTTGGACATATGCTAACAAGACTGTCTTTGTTTAATTACTGATACGTTTCTTATTGGAAACGTTTGTTTATATCCAAAAGAGACTGAAGTGCTGATCATTTCTATGTTGCAGTATTTACAGCAAAAGACAAATAAATGTTCATGATCACTTTGCTGCCTTATTTCACCTTTAATAAATATGTATTAAAATGTTCAGTGATTTAAAGACTAGTTTCTCATTTATAATTCACAAGTATGACTAAAATTAAGGGTTATTCTTAAAATCTGGGCCTGTATTCACAAAACTTCTTAGTACAAAAACCCTGAAGCTCAGTTTTCAGTGTTTGGAGAATATTTCTTCTTTCCACCATTTTGTCCTCTGCTATACAAACTATTAAGTCTCTTAAAAATCCTCGTCTCTACTCCCCCTCCCCCCCTTTTTTTTTTTTTACCTTAGGAGCTGTTTTAGGGCGAAGATGTCTCATGAATCATTTTTAGTTTTACCAAGATTTAGTCCTAAATTTAAAGGGGAAACTCTAAGAAAATGTCATAATTCTAAGAATTTTCATAGAATTTCGTCATTAGGAGCAACTTTTTATGCTTAAGAAGCTTTGTGAATACGGGCCTGGGTCTTTATTTATAATCAAAATATATTGTGGAACTTAACTTTAATTTAACAGGTGAAAAATGACCTCCACTGATTTCCCATCTTATTGTCAACATTTTGTATTTTACTTTCTTCCTCAGTATGCGAAACAATAAAACAATCAAGAAAACTTAACCAAATACAGATATACTAATTCACCCTTGTATTTCTAAACAACTATTACTACTATTTGTGGTAATGTTAAGTCCACATACAGACCTTACCTTGAATAACACAATAATGCTGGTTAATGATTTCACAAGTTCCTTATCACCTTGATGTCCTGTGTATCGGGTGCTTTCTAAAACTCCCCATGTGTCATGACATCTCTCAGTCTTCAGAGCATACATTCCTGTAACGCAAAATATTTAAAGCCAGACATTAACATAAGCTCCACTTAATAGCTTTGTGAAGTTTTTATTTCTACATGTGCCTTATTACACTATGGCGTAGAGTTTCCTAGTAAACTTTCAATATTGTTAATTATTTTATTAAAGATAGAAGGTGGCGTACTGGTTATCACTGTGGCTTTACACCTCCAGCGTCGAAGGTTTGATACTCATCACTGGTCTGTGTGTATGGAGTTTGCATGTGTTGTGGGTTACCACTGTGTATTCTGGTTTCATCCCACAATCCCCTGCGATAGGCTCCAGGCCCGCTGCGACCCTAAACTGGAGAAGTGTTATATGGGAAATGAGTGAGAAAGAAAAGAAGATCCTGGTGAAGGATGATTATTAATAGCTGCAACAATTAATTTCTTTCATGGACAGTTTGCATCATTGTCTATAACTGTAAACAGGTAAAAGTTAGTTCATTAATAATAAAAAAGAAAAAAGCGATCATTAACAAAATAACATGGTATTTGAAGAACAAAGAACAGTCAGAGTGTGCTGTCATTAATTTGGAAACGCCAAATCTGCATGCATTTGAACTGTGAGAGGAAAACAACCATAAACACAGGCCTGTGGTGGGAATCGAACCCACGACCCTGGAGGTGCAAGGCCACATTGCTAACCACTATATCATTGTGCCAGCAGGGTGTGCTGTCATAAGAAAAGAATTAATTTCAAGGTAAACACTGTAACTCCATGTTAATCCTACTATCTTATCAAAGATTCTTTTCCTGCAACTGTGGAACACTGTAAAGTGTTTTATTCTGTAATTATTGACTATATGATGATATGTGTTACCATTATATAATAAATGTTTATTATACAATGTACAGTATAAAAGAGCATGCATACATTTAAATTATCTAGTGCAGAATTGCACATATACACTACAAAAGTTTGGGATCACTTTCTAACTCCATGGTCGTTCCTCATTTGTATTTCTTTCTACACTGTAAAACAATGCTGAATGCGTCCTTCGAACAGCTGATATTGAGATGTATCTTCTACTCATGATCTGTAAATCCCTCATAACGGCTCTAACCTGAGGTGCTGTTTGTTAATTGGAGATTTCTGAGGCTGATGTTAATATTTTTTTGTTAATATTTTCACAGCTGAAATAATAACAGCGATGAAGTACTATAAGTGAATTTTAATAGTAGTTTTAAGACAAAACTCCATTTTGATCAGATTATTTCAGTTTTTTACTTTTAACTCTTTCTACAAATTTAAGGTTAAATAAGTGAACGCTTCATGGTATCCGAGTTTCCTGTAGGTGGCAGCAGAGGCACATCCTATATATATATATATATATATATATATATATATATTGCGCGTGCCACAATTTCCACGTGCCATTTCTTAGTGCAGAGTGACGCTGAACCGCTCCCAGATCAGCGCTGTGGTAGTTTTCGTATTGATGCGACACCGGTTTGCAGCTGATCTCAGAACAGGTGGTCAGGAGCAATTCAGGAAGCGTGTAAATTCCTGTGACTTAGACAGAGGTGCAGAGCAACCCGGGATCCAGTGGAATTAAACCTGCCGTGTGTGTTTCTGTTTATTCCGGATGTGCGCACCGGGAGACATATCAGAAGACATGCTGATCTGAGAACAGTAACGTTCCTGTGTTTAACCGGCGCCGGGTATGAAGACTTGAGGCGCGAGCGCTTTTTTTTGCTTTAGTGCTGAAGTGACCGGTTTTAGCTAAACTACCGCTAGCTTAATGGTTCGCGCGGAGAGACGAGCGGAGACAGGAGACATGAGACATGGATGAGTTTTAGATGGAGGGAGAGAGAGAGAGGATATCAAGCAAGGAAGAGAAAATTCTGTCCTCCACTCTGAATTAAAAGAGAGGAGAGGGGGATTAGCTTAAATGCTAGCTTCGTTAGAGAGAAGCGGGAATGCGGCTAATTACCTTAGCTAGCTTTTTTTGTGTTATGTCTAAACTAACGACATAACCTGCGTTTTATTTTTAATATTTTTCGACTGTCATTCGAGTGGACACTTTTTTTTTATTTTTTTTTAAACTCGTCTCGCTGATGTCCTCTAAGCTAGGTTAGCCCTAGCTAATCCTAATCCTACATCCACAGATGTTAGTTTGTGAGTTAGCTAGACAGTTAGTACTGGGCATGAACGAGCTCGAGGAAATCTCTAGTTCTATCAGAGTTTATTATTAATTTGTTAATCTGTCTCCATTGACGTCGATGGATTCCGGCTGTGAAAATTCATCTGGGAAAACTACTTTAAGATAATCAACCCACGACCATGATCATTTGAGGTGACCAGCTGGTTTCTGTCTTTCCATCCAAAAAAAAAAAAAAAAATGAAGAGGACTGAGAACAAGCAGAAAAGGAAGCTGAGCAGCGCTGAGCAACAGTCCAGTGGATCTGAAGGGAAAGATGGGGTGAGTGAGGTCATGCATGTAAATATATGGAAAAAAAAACCTAATGATGGAGGTGATTGAGATGTTCCCCACGTCACATCACATGTGTACTGTATTCAACTGTAGCTTTAATAATAATAAAAATGCACTACATACAGCAGGTGCAGCAAAGAAATGAGTCTGCACCATCAGTCTGTCCTTAATCTACCTGCTGGGCAAACGTACATAGAAACAGCAGACGGAAAATACTGTATCCTCAGTATACAGTAACGTCAGGATCGAACTAGGATGAATCAGCCTTCTGCGTTACTCTACGCCGTTTTTCATCTCGTATAGTGAACGCTTCACCTCGTCGTACCTGCTCGTAGGTGTGATTTAATGCATGTTTTTGTTGCATGTTCATCAGGAGCGTTGAGCTTACGTAATCTCCTGTCATGGTTGGTTTGGACAGTGTGAGCAAACAGTCACTGTCTTTCAGGCAGAATCAGAGTTGTGTCTTACCTGAGTCTCCTTTCATCCATCCATCAATCCATCCATCCATTCATTTATTCATCAATGCTTTTTCATTATTCATTAATCGCCTCCGTTTCTTAGATCTTTCCATCTTTCAGTACAATGAAGTGAAAAGGAGGCATGGTTTTCTTTATTTTAGAATTTATCTTGTTAACTTACAAGTTTGTTACTTTTAAATAAGTGGTATTTTTAAAATATATTTTTGTGTTATTTGCTTCTGGTGATGATGATATTTTTGCAAAACCCAGTGATGCACAACTCGTGACATAAATACCACTGCAGCGTTACAGTAGTTAACTCTGCATGTTGCTCCTTTCACTCTTCCTTCCTTCCCTTTCCTCAATATATCCTTCCCTAACATCCATCCATCCCTTTATAGTGTCATCTGTCCAGCCATTTCCAGCCATCTCTTTCATTCATGCAACAATCCATCCTTACTTATTTCTTATTACTTTCTTTCTCCCTTCCTTCCATCTATGCTGCTATCTTTCGGGACGAACAGTGAAGTGGGAAAAAATTTTTTATAATGAATTTAGAGAACACGTCATAAATGCACATAAAGACACACAACAGCAGAAGTCAACGCAACATTTTACTCCCAAATCTTCTTTTCTCCCTGTTGACAGTGACGTCAAATCAACATGGCTGCACACATCGTCGGAAATAAACAAAGTATAGCATCTTACTGTTATATGAGGTATACTGTGTGTGTATATATACATGCAAGTTTTAGATTCATCACCATACAGGTATATTCATCTGTTAATTTTAAAAAACTTAATATACAGGTTTTTGATTTTAGATGGAAAATGTAGAATTACCTGCCTGAGTTGGCCACATTGCTAACAAAACATGAGCATGAGGACAACTAGTTTTCGTCCATCCCTTCAATCCACACATCATCTATCCCCTTCCTTTTATCAGTCCATCCACTCCATATCCGTACATCATCTAGGATTACTAGGATTAAAGCATCTGTTACAGAATACGTTAACCTTTCAAACAGAGTGGAAGTACATTGTCGGTGTAGACCAGCTTGTATTTACCATTGCATCTCGCCCTTTTCCTTTGTTGGGATAATTGCATCGTTCTTTAGTAAAACCAAAAGCACGCCCGCAGTGTAAAAAGGTTATATAGCAGGTCGCCATGAGAAACTTCATCTGATATTTTACACAATCATTTTGTGAACGTGCGCATTTATCTGCATTATACGCCTGCATCTTCAAAAATGTTATAGTTTTTGCTATATAGCAGTTCTGTGTTACAAGTTTTAGGAATTTTTAATTATTAAAATAAATTTTTGCTTATAATGCAAAAGCAAAAATGTCTTCGACTATAATTGATGATCATCCAATCAGTAGAGGAAACGTACGTCGATGTATGATAAACACTGAGAACTCAGTTTTAAACCCTCGACCCTGGAGCCACCCTTACTGTACTGTATGTCCAAATGCTTATTTAACTCTACTGATAGTCTGTATGAGCAGTGTAAATCATATATCATATTAGCCGCTATCAAGGACATCGCCTCTGTTTTCTTTAAGCTGCTAATACATTCTACTTTGTATGTACATTTCTCTTGTATATGTTTCTTCATTCATTTCCCCTTGCGGCTCAGTTTTTCCTGTCTTTTGCGTCTGTGTGCTCTCTCCCTCTCTCTGCCCTGTAGCTCTGAAAAGTAAAATGGTTTTATATTTCCCCTGATATTACAAACTCAGTTTGGGGAGTTTTTCAGGTTTGGTTAGTTCAGACTGGAGTCTTGACGGGGTTAAAATTTTTTCCGCATGAACGAATGTTCTAAATGTTTTCAGGTCCATCTGATGTCAGTCTGGTGATTGTGAGGTTTTTTTTTAAAGATCTTACGGTGAAAATTAAATGGTACAAACATATAGTTAGAAAGATGACCTGTGTTTGTGTACTCCACGCCCTTTATGATGGATGTGTCTTGCGTTTCTGCACGTGTGAAACAAATTTCTGTTTATTTTTCTTTTCAAAATGAAGCAGTAGAACAGATTGAAAGATAATTTTCTCAGTCACCTACAGTCGAATGCTCGAATTCCCAAAAGCAGATTTAACACCTAATAAACACCACAGGGAGACTTTAAGAGAAACAGAAAGGTGTTTATAAGGGGCGGGGGGAGTATACGGTGCAGCACGCGTAATTACTGTATGTAGATTTTGTTAGAAAGTAATGAAGGAACCTCTTTGAGATGTGATCAGCTTTGGTTCATTACCTAAGCAGCATATTCTAATTGTCATCTTGCAAAACAAATCATTTGAACCGTGTGTGGTTTGTAGTTAGTGTTTAAATCATAAAGTTAAACATAATTCCCAGTGTGCAAGGATGAAATGAATTCAGATTGACAAAAACAATGCATGCTCCCTTATATGCACTCAGTGCTATCATGAATCTCAGGTTCATTATTAACCACCTTGGTTTATTTCCAGACATCTTCCAACCTGTTCCTGCCTTCTAACCTCAACACTACCGTTTCTGTTCATTAAGGAGTATTAGATTATTCATTAACATTATTGCTTCCTTCAAAGCAAGTAAAATATTTACAAGGAGAGTCAATATATCACTGATTGTAGTGTGAGGTCAGGCCCAAAGTTCCAGATCCTATCAGCTAAAATGAATTATGTATTTCTTTTTGTGGTTATAAAAAACTCGTCACAGGCCGTCTGCATGATCGGTAATCATCTGCTATGTAGAGTTGCACCGTTGGATTAGGCATTGATAGAGATCAAATAGTTTCGTCCCACGGTCATTGTGCTCCATAGATAAGCTTCGAACTCATCCGTCCTTTTATACCTGTGCACTTTGGAGCTCGCAGTTCTTCTACCCAAATATTTGCACATTAAACTATGACTTGTCTTATAGGTGCGTCTTCTGTTATTATTTAAGAATTGACTTGTGTTTATTGTGTAATCTTTGTTGTTTGTGTTGCATTTAGTCTGATCTAAGGGTGCTGTGGGTGTAGAAGGATCTCGTCTTGTCTGCTCACTTCTTTTGAGGTCATAATTTTTTTTTCTGCTCCTTTTTTGCTCATGACCGCATGCTCCCTTGGAAGTTTAACAGTGTCTTAAATCTCATGTGTAAGAAAGTGGAGCTGTTAAGTGTCATGTACGGATCATGTTCGTCATATCGCTTTTTCAACTACTTCTCGAATTCTCCGCTTCATTTCCAGTGCCAGTGGACTGTCACCTTCCTCATCTTTCAGCAGGCTCTTATCTTCCACATGAGTGCCAGGACTGATGAGGGAGTCGTTTCTTTCTCTCTCACTCCCCTGTGAAATCTTTGAAAAGAGTGACAGCTTTACTCAGAGTTACTATTTTTCTCAGAGTTGTCTGTTTCACTGAGCATCAGATGGTACTTCTTTCAGTCCTCAGCCAGAAGAGCAGAGGTGGAACCCCATCGGGTGGGCACATCATGAATTATTGTGCGCTACGGCAGATTATACGATTTCTACGGTTTGCATTTTAGCAGCCTTGATATCTGTCTTGAGATGTCTAGCCACACGATGGTGTGGCTTTTATAGATGGGGGTGAATAGATTCAGTTATAAATCGCGATGCTTTTGTTTTCACGTATCACCAGACTGACTCCAAAATAATATATTAGGGCTGGGCGATTTGGCCTAAAATCGATTACGATTAATAAACGATTATTTTATTTTATTTTTTGCCCTCATAGTTCACTGACAAGTTTTGTACAGTAAATATGCTCACAAGTGAGAGATTTTTGAATGAAGGGTGCATTACTTGATTGATTAATTGAAGGCAACACACATTATCTACTATATGATTATTTATTGAACATCAATGTTGAACAACTGAAATTAAACTGAAGCCACAAAAATTAAAGGGTTCATTAAATTACATTTTAAAGTATAGTTTATTAACAAAAACAGATGACAGATTTGGCCTTAAAAATTAAGATACTATAGGCAAATGCTCAGAATCTTTACAAGGCAAATATGTTTATTTAAAAAAAATACTTGTTTGTGATGATAAGTATCTTGTGATGATGTATTACAATGTTTTGAGATTTTTAAACAATAATGAGAAACAACATTTAGACCACACACACTAGGGCTGTCTTTTTATCCCACAATTCAGAGTTAAAGGAAGGCTATTTCACACGGCCCCAATAAACTGACATAATGGCTTAAGCATGCAATGACAACAAAAATGGAATGAATTATGCAGCTATCAATCTGGGTCAGGACAATTTCACTTTACTATATAGTTGGGTACCTGCTAGGTGTTGGATAGTTCATATTTGCTTAGCCAGAATGGTTTAAGCCACCAAAATAACGTTTTATTGATAAACTGCGCAGCTTTCGCCAACATGAACACGTTAGTAACGAGGCGAATAAGGAGCTAAACTTCAGCTGCGGAATGAGACGCTGCGCAATAAGGAGTCAAACGAATCGGAAGCTGCGAATAAGGAGCTAACTTCTGCCTCGTGTGCTTAGGGGCATCATATCTTTCGCTAGAAAGTTAGAAACGGCCCTGGTTATATCCTTCTCCTTTTGGATCACCTTTCATAAGGTGTAATGGCCACGAAAGACGACTTGATCGATATCTGCTTTGTTACAGCCCCACTGCTAGCCCTGCTAGTTGATGTAGTAGCATCGGCCCGCATTTTCATGCTCTGTGTGGTCGTGTGGGCGATGCGTTCATATAACGGAGTTCGTGCTACCTTTTTTGTCGACAATTTCAACATCTTTGGATGATAACTCGGTTAGAGTCACTTGTGTATATGTGTGTTTTTTTTTTATATTCATAATAAAGATTAACCAGTCAATCGTCCAGTGACCAGAATTGTCTGTTTTTCAGTTTAATCAGCCTCGGATATGAACAATTTTGAACAGAGAGCGGAAGCTTCCGAGTGGCGCCACAGAGACACATTTACATTTACATTTAGGCATTTGGCAGACGCTCTTATCCAGAGTGACTTAAATTTTTTTTTATCTCATTATACATCTGAGCAGTTAAGGGTTCAGGGCCTTGCTCAAGGGCCCAACAGTGGCAAGTTGGTGGTTGTGGGGTTTGAACCTGGGATCTTCCGAACCGTAGTTCAATGCCTTAACCACTGAGCTACCCCTGGCCTTCTCAATGAAAGAGGCACATTTTTTAGGTTTGAAATTATCAAAATTCGGATGCATTATCCAGTCCGCACTACAACTTGGCACAGGTTTTACGCCGGATGCCCTTCCTGATGCAACCCTCCCATTGTAACAGTGGCTGGGGTTTGGGCAGTGGCTGGGAATCAGACCAGGGCCTTCCGCATGGCAGACGAAACACCTACCACTGAGCCACCAGTGCCCTCAAAAAAAAAAAAAAGGCATGCATTAAAATGTTATGATCTGGGCCTGATTGGTTGATCTTGTTCTCCAAACTGTGAGCGAATAAGTCTCAAACCAACTAATTTACTCACGCCTACACACATCTCTCGCATTAGAAGCTGTACTTATAAGCTGTACATAGCCACTCAGCCCGCTCGCCCACGGTTACGTCGAGTTTTGAGATGCCTTTTGGAGGCATTTGAGGCAGTAAAACATCACCTTTTCTTTATAATCCTACAGCAGGCACACTCTGAACTATTTATGCATTTTCATCCTGTGTGTTAGGAGTGAGTGTGAAAGTTTGTTTAGAAATAATATAGCGGATCACAGAGATACGTGCTGCTTAGTAACAATGTAGCTTTTCTGTTTAATTTTAAGTTCAATGTTAAACTGCCAGTATGCCAGGTGTTTTAAATGCTGCGCTTGGTTAATGCTTCACTTTTTAAGTGAGAAAACTAACGTTATAAGGAACGGGCCACATCTAATTAATTATTCAAGCTTTTTTTTAATGGTTTAAAATAAAAAAAATCGGGGCTATTCAGGATCTTTATAAAATCGTGATACTTATAGAATATAAGTATCGATAAGGTATTGTGATAATATCAGATCGGTAGGTGACGGTTGATTCCCATCTCTAATGGCTTTATTGACTGACAAATGCAGATTGTGGCCAAAACATTGCATAAACAAAAAACTTTGCGGTTGATCTAAGCATCATCTGTTGTCGTATTATGATTTTGGCTGTAATGCAGGAGAGTGGAATTGCATTGGTGTCAAATGTGCACTTTTTTTACAGACCGTGCACCGTGGGAATTTCATTAGACATACAGCAATTAAAATTTTTTTTTTTTTATTAAGGTTGGCCAGGTAGTGTACAAAGTTTCTGAACCCAGCTGTTTCAAGTAATAATATACTGGCACTTGGTCCATATAGATGGAACTACAGATTCGAAATCATGTTGACGAGTCATAATGTAGGATGGCTATTCGATTGTCGTAGTGTACAGTAGGTGTAGGCTAAAAGGAAATAAGATCTCATGACCTGACGTCTTTATACAGGACGTATGGAACATCAAACAGGCGATGGCTGAGTCCACCTGTATAAAATAAAACAGTTTATATAGATGAGTGTGTGTACGTGCGCGCATTACATCATTTCTGTGGTGTGTACAGGGAATGTTGTTTCGAATTGTTTGCTGGCTCGAGGCAAACGCATGATGAAAAGTCTGCCCATTGTTCTGACACTCTTATTTGCATACGGCGTCACGGATGATGCTTACAGCACTACGCAAATATGTAGCCCATGCAGGGATATGTATATTACTACTGCAGAGGTCACGCTGTATTTCTTTCATGGACCGAACATGGGAGCGAACTGCTCAGGTTCACCCTCAAAACTGCATATTATCAAGTGTTCATCCTGTAAAACCCTCCTGTCCGTCAAACATATTTTATTTGACTGTAATTCTTTTACTCCTGCGGGAAACTTGTTTTATTCTGTCTTTTATTGGTTTAAAAGTTTTTAAACAAGTGAATCCAAATAAATATAAGCTGGCATGGCGTTGAAAAAGAAAGAAAAAAAGAACTGCTCCGGTTCACGTGTCGACCTTTTGAATTCCTTGAAAACGCTGGGTTTGTCGGACAGATGTTTAACCAGGTTTGACGCCTCGCCTCCCTTTGTGAGGTGCTGCTGTGTTTAACAGCAGGCCCCCTTTTTGTCAGTGAGTGAGTTCAGGTGTGGCTGAAGCCGTCATCTGAACAAAACGAAAAAGCAGTTAGCTCTTTCTGCAGGGTGACCCAAAAAATTTACATCATTTGAAATATGTCCTAGGCAAATGGAATTAAATAGGCTTCATGTTGAAAAAAAATGAAAGATTTATTTATCAAAATTCTAACAACATATTCAAACAGTTTTATATAGATTTTATAAAAAAAAAAGATTTCACAAAGCTTCATAAATGTTCACCGCCTGTGACACATCAAGTCGGTAGTCCAGCTCCTGCCAAACACGTTGTAACATATCTTGCATATCTTCCGGTGCCTCAATGATCCTCTGCCTGAGTTCCTCTAGGCTTGTTGTGGCGGGGAGGGTTACTGAGATAAAGACCAGTTCTTTCACATATATTAGCCCCAGGAAAAAAAAAAGTCACATTGTGTCAAGTCAGGTGAACACGGTGGCAATTTCAACAGCATGTTGTCTTCATCACTGGCACACCCCATCCATCTCCCTGGTAGATTCTCATTAAGTAATGTTTTATGTAAAATATTAAACGTAGTCGTTTTTACGCATCGTTATCATGACCGTTATCATATAAATATGAGAGAGTGAGCATTGGCCATGTTGTTAGACTGGAGGAAATGTCACTTTCAGAACAACCTGTATTGTTGCTTTCGCTTGTTACAAACAAGGTTTGTCAGGGTTGTTTGCACTATTGGTATGTGTGACTTAGTGGGAAGAGTCACCTCTTCAGCATTGTGTTTAAACAGATGATTCCTCTTGGGGCGGAAAGAAGTCTTTCTGTCAAACTGTGCATTGTTAATTCAAATACTTGCGTATATAGCCACTACGAACTCCACCACCATCATTAAGATTGCTGACGACACCGTCGTGGTGGGCCTGATCCCTGACAATGATGAGGCAGCCTTATGAGCCAGCCTCCTGAGGCAGGAGGTTAGAAGTCTGGAGAACTTGTGTCCGAGGAACAATCTCCTTCTGAATGTCAGCAAGACAAAGGAGTTGATGGTGGACTTTAGCACAAATCAGGAGAGGAACTACCAGACCCCCGTCATAAACAGAAGCCCAGTGGAGAGAGTAGACAACTTCCGATACCTTGGTGTTCATATGACGCAGGACCTGACATGTTCCTGCCACATCAACACCGTGGTGAAAAAGGCCCGACAGCGTCTCTACCAGGTGCTTGAGAGACTTCCAGACTCTACCAGGTGCTTGAGAGACTTCAGACTGCCCTCCAAGGTGCTCAGGACCTTTTACTCCTGCACCATAGAGAGCATCCTGACGGGAAACATCTTAACCTGGTTCGGTAACAGCACCATGCAGGACAGATGAGCTCTACAGAGGGTCGTGCGTTCAGCTGAGCGCACCATCCGCACCGAGCTCCCTGACCTGCACTCGATCTACAGCAAGCGGTGCTGGACCAAGGCCAGGAAGATCGTGAAGGACATCAGCCATCCCAACAATGGAATGTTCTCTCTGTTGCGCTCAGGAAAGCACTTCCGCTCCCTGAAGGCCAATACAGAGAGACTGAGGAGCTTCTTCCCGCAGGCGATACGGTCTCTCAACCAGAGTAACACACAAGACTCATCATCTCCGCGTTTTGAAACATTGCACAGAAATGGACACTCATGGACATTATTCATCTGTGCACACACCCCTACGCACTGTAGACCGAACAATAATGGACATAGCACATTTGCACAAACAATGCTCAATTACACACTTCAAGACAATTGCACACTTCAGACATTTTTCTTTCCTTCCATGTATCATTTGCATTTAAGTTCATTTTTGTCTGTACAGATAGGTTATATTTTGAAAACTTGTATCTTTTAGTTCAACTTTCTTATAGTTAAGATATTTATTTATTTCTTGCCTCTTTTCTATTTCTCATTATTATGTCTTGTTATATATATTTTTTGAGGTCGCGGGCGGTTGTGTAAGCATTTCACTGCATATCGTACTGTGTATGACTGTGTACATGACAAATAGAATTTGATTTGAATTTAATATGCTACATGTGTTACCGGAGGATTCCAGTAGGGGGAAAAAGGAGGTTTCATAATGTAGACAAACATGGTGATATACAAGGAGCTTATTTTCTGTGTTAAATTTTAATTTCGTCCTTAGCTCCTGCTAGTTGTTTAGACATGCATATTTGTCCCGGCGTAAAAGATAAAGACGCGCCATATTTGCGGACCTGGTTGCACAACTTTTCAGAAATTTCTGCCATTTTTGATGTGCTGGCTGATTGCACTGCCCCTACTGTTTATATCCATGTTGCATCCCGCAGGTGAGTACGGCCGCGTCATGTTAAAGTCCGAGGACGTGTATACGAATGCAGGGTACGTGAGGCAGCCATCATGCGTGCGTGTATACTACCAGTCTATACAAGTTTATAATTTGTTGTCAGATCTGCTACTTATGCTCTGTAAAGCCTTCAAAATGGCTCAAATCTGAGTTGCAGTTTGTTAATTGGTGATTTTCTGAGGCAGGTAACTCTAAATTAACTTTTTTAAGTTTTGGTCTTGCTTTCCTGGGATAGACGTCATGTGAGGCTGTTTCATCACGGTGCATGATGGATATTGCACTTGACATTATACTGTTGTAGCAAGAACTATTCCGAAAGGCTGACCTTATTGATGTTACTTGATTACCTAATGCTATATGTATTTATTTCAGAATTTTTTAAAAAATCCAGTATTTTTCTAGAATGTACAAAATTTCTACATGTAGTTAAAAGCAAGTACATTTCCTTCTTTAGCCAGATCAAGCTATTTCCATATTAAAAGTATCAATTAGTTCACAATGCTGGTGTTGGAATGTTTGCAAAACTCTTGGACACATGATCTTTTTCCACCCTGTAAACCTCAGTGGAGCCATGAGCACTTACTCTCTTACGTTTAACAAGCACTCACTCACTCACTCACTCACTCATTCTCCATACGGCTTATCCTGTACAGGGTCGAGGGCGGCCTGGAGCCTCTCCCAGGACACTTGGGGGGGGGGGGGGCACTTGGCGGGGTTACCCCTTCGACAGGCTGACAATCTATTACAGGCAGTTTGGAAAAGCGATTTTGTTGTTACTTAACAACCTGCCTGAGTCTGAATAGTACTTCAGTCTACAGCAGGTACATTGTAAGAAGTGTGTGTGTGTGTGTGTGTGTGTGTGTGTGTGTGTGTGAGCTGAGAGAGAATGAAAATGAGGAAATGGAAGCTGTGGACACTCTTGTGAAATTAAGCTTGTGCTGTTTTCTCCAGCATTGAGTCACACAGTGAGGAGTCCAGGTGGGCCGTCTCACCAAAACACTGGAGATAATCACATGCTCTCTGCAGATCCACTTCTTTTTCAGCTTCATGCAGGATTCATACTGCTTTTAGGAAAACTGTAGTGGTTTAATTTTTGATGTAGAAGAATCCACAAGTTTTGGATTAGTTCTTTAGAGCTTTTAAAATCGTATATTGATGTTTTCTCTCTGCTGTCATCAGTTTCATCTCATGAATCGTTGAAAGCTTAATAAACTAAAAAAATAATAGGATAACGATATGAATGATGAGGACGCGTCATGGAACTTTGACAACAAACAAGAAAAATTATTTGTATGATTTAATCTTTGATTTTTATTTTGTTTTTATGGTTTTATGAAAGGTTTTGAAGAGTTTCATGGTTCTAATTCACAACTTTTTGCATAACGTTTAGTAGAGAGGAGCCGTGCTATGAATTTTTCGGTCCTCTAGTTCTCCTGCAAAGAAAATGTATTTATTTATTTATAAACATATTTGACTGTTGACATAAATGTTTAAGATTTTGAAAGCGTTTCTGGACTTTGAAGTAGAATTGGGTGATTTTATATATATATATATATATATATATAAAAAGAGAATTTTGTAGATATTTCTACAATCCATCATTATCATGATATGCAAAATGCGTTCAAGTCAAACCTGGACTTTTGATTGTGCAGAATAACCGAACACAGTTATGAGAATTAAGGCTTCCTTTATTTCTCTATAGTCCCCTGCTACACTAATGCACTTATCCCAGTGTTTCACTAGGGCTTGGATGCCATCAAGGTAGAAAGTGGTCTCAGTACGCCCGAGCCATGATCAGAGTGCCTGCTTTCCATCTGAAACGCTGGTCTCCCAGGAACTCGTTTAATGTTCCCTACATATGGAAATGGCTTGGAACAAGGTCAGGATTGCGTCAAGAGATGTGTTTCTTGTGCGTTTGGGTGACAAGGTATCGGTCAATTTTCAGTATTCAGTGCTGAATGTTCAGTGTGCAGAATGACTGCAGTGGGCTCCGAGCCATCCCCTGCCAGGATCGTCGTTCGCAGACATAGAGCTTTCTTTAAAGCGTTTGCACAATTCAAATGTTTTATAAGCAGCAGAATACGGTTAACTTGAGTTTTGCAGTTTAATTATGATTGGAACAATTTGGCTGTTTTTACTGCAGAAAAAGAAGCAGCTTTTATTTGTTACATATGCTTTAAAGAACAGTGAAATTATTTTTTCTGCATAGTCCTGGCTGTTTGAAAGTTGGGGTCATAGTTCAGGGTCGGCACGATACGACACCCTGGGAGTGGAGCTCTTAACTGTTGAGCCCCTACAGTCCATTGACCTTTTATCGAGTGATGTCATAATTTCCAAATGATCTACAACACTGTGTGACCATGATGTAAAAAGCTTGGCTCGTTTAATAAAGATTTGCTGTACGTCCGGATGTAAAGACGAGATCCTTACTCTCCGTAATGCTTGTCCAACTGTTTACTGGGTTACTGTGAGCCTTTGTCTGCAGTTGCAGGATGCCAGCGTCGGTATTACAGCCGGCCCGAGGCCAACATGCCTCCGCTACAGCTGGCCTACTGAGCTTGAACGTAGCAGGGACACGTCAAGAAGAGGGTGAAGAATGCTACCTGCATCAACCTGTTTCTGAGACCAAAATAATTTTGGAAACGTTTTTTTTTTTCGTGTTTTGTGTCGTGCATTGGATTTAGTGTACAGTGATTGCATAAGAATCCCACACCCATATTTCATTCTTTATTCAAGAGTGGGGAAAAGTCATGTGATGGGAAATTTACTGTCGCAATAGTTGTGTCATTTGAACTTTTCCATCTTGGAGACTTGGCAGGCTGCTGTGTGAATGTCCGAGCTGAAAAACATCCTGTCGTTCTTTTGTTTTCTCCCTCTTGCACTCAAGGTCTTTACGCTCATCCAGGTAGCTGGCTACTCAGGCTGTTAATAGCTTGTATGCTTATTGTCTGTACACAAGTTACAGCTCTGCTTATTTAGTATACAGGCAGAATTGTTTGTGCATGTCTTCTTTGGTTTATTAATTCACAGAGATTCCCAGTATAGAGAATGACACCACTATTATGCAACAACCAATATTATTTCAGTATAGATAGTTATAACCTTAGGTTCACACAAGCACGAGGTCCACATTGTTTCCTTGGTGTGAGAAAAAGGGCTATAGTTTGCAGAAGTGAACTAAAGGTGGGATTGAAGAAGAAATGTCAGCTGATATAACTGTTTCATGCCAGTCGCGAACAGAGTTGAGAAATTTGTGACACTTAAGTCTGATGAAAATGCATGTGAACACCGGGTAGCACTTCCACATTACAGTGAAACTAATCACTTTCTTCACCACCATTTGGCTTTTTTGAGGTTGCGGCCGGTGCAAGCCACCTAAAAAAAAAAAAAAGAATTTTTGCATAAAGTTGAAAACTCTTCCTCAGTTTTCACGGTCATGGCCTGCTTTGCATCGCTCTCGCTGCCACACGGTTATTCTGTGGAATTTTATACCTGTTTCATAGAGGATGAACAGAAAGCGTCTTGTGAAAGGCCTAACACTTTTCTTCTTAAATATAAGTATGCACTAAACAGTAGGGATGGGAATCAGCAGGGACCAGTTGATTTGATATCATGATATCGTGATGCTGATTTGGTTTGTTACACGATTTTATAAATATCCAGATTCACTATTAGACGCAATTGGATACGACTAAATTACGAAGAAATTCTGGGGGGGAAAAATCCCCTAAATTCACATGGAATCTGATTTATTAGCACAGACTCAACTGTCACATGCACACACTCACGTTTATAAAATATTAATGGCTTAATTTTTAGTGTTATTGTTCCTATAGTAACCGCTCATACACAAGCAGCTTGTACAGCAGATGGTTCACATAACCTTAGACTACTAACGAAGAAATTTATAAACCAAAGTCAAATCTGTTTAATTTAATGTTTTATGGATGAGTCTTGAATGCTTTCTCAGAGTCTCATTTTATTGTGAATTTATATTTTTCAGCTCTGTTATCGTTCTAATCCTCCAGCTGAGCTCGATGGGAATATAAGAGGGTATTATATTTTCCAAATGAAGCATGCTAAAAAAAAAAAAAAAAAAAAAAAAAAAAGATTAAAGCTGAACAATTAGAAATAACACGCAAATGCCGTCACGCAATGGTTTCAAATAACTGATGACTTTTCAGAATTGAGGTTTTCCTTACTGTATAGTTGTACTGTACATGTCACAACTTATGATCTTATCCTTCGTGGACCTACGATTAAACACAACTAGCTGCTATATTTTACTGACTTCATCAATAACGTCATTAAGTGAAGAAAATAAATAGAAATGGTAGCAGCATTCTGTGAAAAAAGATGTTTAAAAAGCTTTTTTTTTTTTTTTTGGTGTGTCCATTAGTGGCGATGAGGGATTTACACGTCACGGCACGAGTAACCAGCCATCTGATAAGTTTATATTAATTAAAATAACACACTACCAGTTGAAAGTTTGGACACACCTACTAATTTCGTGGTCTTTCCTGATTTTTATTTTTCCATTACAACAATCCTGCAGGTGTCCAAAATCTTACACAACTGTAAACTGTATCTGTACGCTGAAGATATTTGTGAAAAAATAATTTGGGGAGACATGAGATGAGTAATATAACACATCAAGATGGTTTTTAGAATTTTTGTCTGTATGCTTGTGTACGCATCACATAAAAACAACTGAACAAATTATAATGGGGGTTTCACAGGTGTATTTGCCTGAGCTTGAGGTAATATAGGCTTTGTTTCATCGCAGTCGGCCCACAGGGAGAGGAGATATTCTACTTTTGAAATTTAAATGGAAGATGCTCTTACAGTGGAAAGCTGAATCCTCCTCTACTCTTACTTCAGCTTCACACACACACACACACACACACACACACACACACACACACACACACACACACACACACACACACACACAGCGCCTGTGCACATAAATTGAAACACTTATCTGTTGGCATTTATTTGTACTTTTTAGTAAAGTGTAGGTTAATGTGTTTTACTTTTACTTTATATTGTGTTATTTATTTTTTTTGTATTTATTTTTTTGGGCTGTGTGCCGAATAATTTGGGTTTCCAATTTCGATTTGGTTTACAAGTGTTTGGGAATACGAGCCCGCTTCCAGAACGAATGGAATCATTAATATAAAAATTAAACAGATGGCTCTGTAATTTTTTTTTTCATGAGTGTGCAATTGAAATCTTGCACCGTCATGCTGCGCACTTCATGGTAACACCGTGAAAACATGCTTCTGAGTGTGCAGTTAAATTCAACACAAAGTCGAGATCACTGAGAGCAAAAAATCATTTTTGAACAGTTTCTGTTGAGATGTGTCTGATACTCTGTAAAGCCTTCATAATGGATCTAATCTGAGGTGCTGTTTGTTAACTGGTGATTTCTGAGGTAACTGGTGACTCTAAATGAGCTTCTCCTCTGCAGTAAAGGTAAGTTTGGGTTTTGCTTTCCTGGGAAGGACTTCATTAGAGACAGTTTCATCATGGCTCTTGATGGGTTTTGTAAATTCACTTAACAGTAATGCAATAACTATTCCACAACATCTATCCTTCGTGTATTAAAATAATAACTGATTGTTGTTGTTACTTAATTGCCTAATGGCGTATGTGTTATTTTATAGTTTTGAAAAAATAGTATTATAATAGTATTGTTCTCAAATGTAGAGAAAATGTATTCACAGGCAAAGCTTTCACATTGTCATGACTCAAAAAAGCAGCTTTTTAACAAATTGGCAGTGAAGCAATAAGTCATTATTCATGGGAATTATTGTAAAACAAGAATTTTATTGTTGCTATGTGAATGTGAGGTGCTTTACAGCTTCATAGCTGCAGCTACAGCTAGTACTTCTTGGGTGGCATAGAGGTTTGCACTGTGGCCTTGCGCTTCCAGGGTCGAGGGTTTGATGCAGTGGATAAGCACCCCATGGAGGGACTTACCTAGTACCCTAAGTCTCTCCTGGGATAGTCTTCATGCCTCCCATGTACAGGATACACAATATAGAGAATGAGTGAGTGAGGGACTTACCCACACTCATCCACATATTCTGATTTACCCAGAATATGTGGATGTATATGATGGATTGTCTCTTCTAAAGCACACTTTTTTTTTTTTTAAGAAAATGTTTAATATCTGGGGCAGAATTGCTATTTGCCGTATTATTAATTTGTTTTCCTGCTTATCAGTGACACTGTACTTATACACTATATAAATTGTGCACATAATTACTTTTAGGTCCCATAAAATCGGCACTCCCAATTTTTTTGACAGTACCGTGCTGAGTATTTTCTCCATTTTATGTTTCCCTCTCCGTCCCGAGACTCGCATTTCTCCTTCTGTTCCTATAAATCTGCTTTAGCTTCCAGCCAAACCAATAACGTATTGTATTTTATTCAGTCCTCAGGGTGATTAGATAGACGTCATCACGGGCTGCTTGTACACATATCCTGTCTTCATGGTGATATTTGAGCAATCCTTGTACTGTATTTTTTTCACTATTCCCCCCCCCCCTCTTAATTGTATTCGGCTTTCGTGTGCCGTATCACCAGAGTGCAGCTGCTTGACTGTGCTTTTGGGAGTGGGAACGCTTCCAGGTTATTACCTCATTGCTTTTGCATGCGATTTGCCTCATCTCAACCAGAGAGTAGAATGCATCTGGAACTAAACAAACGATTTATTGAGTCAAGTCTACAAACTAAGTCCTTTAGGTTTTCTTTTATGATGCTTAATCAGATTAATTGAGTGTTTTATTTGAATTCTTATATCACATGTAACTATAGAAGTTGTCACACAGCAGCTTTACATAGAATCCAGATGTAGCTTTAGATCTTTAATGAGTGCTGCAGATGCAACAGTGGTAGGATTAAGATTGATCACATGATCTAATTATTATTATTATTTATTAACTAGTAAAATTGTAAAATATGCTGTACAAAAGGAAAATATACTTAATAAAAGAAATACGTTAGAAAAATAAGATTAACTAGTGCAATGTACTGTACAAAGTAAAAGTAACCATCGCACTTGTTTGCGCTTGCTGAATATCCCGTTTCGAGTTTAGTCCACATTTGCTCCTATAATAACCTCTAATCACTGGGAACACATTCCACTAGGTTTCGGAGCATGGCTTACAGGGCTTTGTGTTTATTCAGCTACACGAGCATTAGTGAGGTCAGGCGGTGGTGATGTGGGTGGAGGTGTTCAGAGGGGTTAAGGTCAGGGGGGTCTGTGCAGGACACTCGAGTTCTTCTTGACACATAGTGTATTCATACAGCTGGCTTTGTCGTACTGCAAGGCTTGAGCATCTTATTTCCAGTAAATGGGCAATGTGAAAGTCGCAGCAAGCAAACAAAATTGCCTGCATTAAGCTTTTTACATTAAAATCTGACTCGACCCCATTGGAGAAAAATAATAGAGGCTCAATTACTCCCGCTTGGATGCAGATGGTTTTCTTCTTCTTTTTGTTCATTATACTACTTCTTTGGAAAGCTGGATTGTGCCGTGTATTTCTAAGTGAATGCATTTATTGTCTGAATTGCAGCTGTAAAAGGTCAGTGCACCTAAAAATCATTTATATATTATTAAATCGTGTAGGTGAAATAATCACTTCTATTAATCCTAAGCGATTATTTTTAATAATTTAGGCGGCAATTTTCAGTCTGCATTTTGAGGCTGGAACATAACATTTATTCATTTCAGCTTTTTATTTGAGTTACCCGACTTGACCCCAGAGCTCTTTTTTGATATCGGCAAAGCCCTTAGTTCTTATTGCATTTTATTTTCCAAGTGAACTTTATCTCTGGATGTGGCAGCAGGAAACCCATTAAACCAATTTCCGCACCTTTATTTTTGTTCCCAGACGCTATTTCATACGTTTCTAAATGCTAATCTCTGCTCTACTGCGGTTCAGGTTCAGCTGGCAGGTTGAGTGTGAGAGAAGGCTCCATCACTCTTCCCTCCTCCTCCTCAGCTGAGCAGCGAGATGGGGGCGCTTAATGAAAGTGACACTCCTGCTATTGTCAGTGATGCAGATGGACGGGGAGCGAAATCCTTAATCGAGAAGCCTTTTCTTTCTTTCTTTCCTGTCCATCAATCACAGCGGATCTTATTAAAAACAAGGGACGCTGTAATTTAACCCCGGGTTGCTGTATCGATACGATTCAACCTCTGTAGACCTGCTGTGATTTATGAGGAACGTTTTGCTTTTTTGGAAAAATTATTTTGTTGGCGAATCCGTATATTTCGTTGTATGTTGTGTGTCACAGAAATGCCTGCGAGGTCAGGATATTTCGCAACATCGCCCACACGTATGACCTGTCTCAGCCCAGTAGGTGCTCTCACAGGATGAGGAGTGTGGGTGGTGAGGTTTAATGAATCCATTATTCACAGCGCACACTAAGGCGCAGCGCCTTTGGCTGGCATGATTGAGTCTTTAATTAGCTCAGTGAAAGGGCTCAGCATGGAGATGGAGCCAGCTCAGTGAAGTCTTGCTGGTGAGAATGACCTTTGTGGAGCATCACAGGAAGTGCTTGAAACTGTTGTTGTTAAGCCGTTAGTATTGTTTGCCTGTTGAGTCAGAGGTTTGTTCGCTTCTTACCTACTGTACAAGGCTAAGCTGAGTGACTTTTTAAAATGAATCCTGAATTTTTTATTTTTTTTAACTATTTAACGAGAATTCTCAACCAGACGCCTTGATTTACTTATTAAAGTTGTATGTTTTGTAGAAAAAAAAAAGATTATAGGACTATAAACTAATGATTGTAGTGAACACGCCTTAAAGTCTTCCAGCCAATTGGTTAAAAAAAGGGTTAATTTCTCAAGTCTCACAAACCCCCCCTACTAGTCAAACAATGTAAGCCAAGCCAAGCCGTAGTCATTTTACCAGTTTATCATCCGCTCAAAGCTGTCTTGCCATAGTTTGGGATGGGAATAATAAATCATTCATTAAACTATGCATTTCTTTCATTGCAAGCACAGCTTTGGGGGGGAAAAAACCCCGTTCCCAGTGTACAGATGATGGTGGGATGCACAAAAACCCCAGGAGAAAGGGTCAATGATACATACTGTTTACACGCTTGAACGGACGTCATTTTGTTTCAGAGATGTTTTCCACTGTATTGGACTGTGAACTCTGTTTCGTTGAGGATTTTACGAAACTAGGATTATTCACCGTCAGGACAGCTTTCCAGGACAGATATTTTCTATCATCCGGACTGATTCATTGAAACCGATGAGTCTGTCTCATTTCTCCCGCAACCCCCACACGCGCGCACACACAATATACCAGATTTTAGACATTTTATACATTTACTTACATGCTGAGAATATTGTATATAATTGTAAATATTGGTATCTGGTGCACTGAAGTGAAAATTTTTTGTACAACACACAAGCTACTTTCGTGATTTGTATGTAGAACCTCCGTCCGTCCGTCCGTTTCCATCTGCGGAAAATCTTAAGTCGAATGTTGTAAGTCGACTGTACCAACTGTACCAACTGCTTCCTCTCCCAGTAGAGAAGGGGGTCCTCCAACCAGCCAATGTTTGGTTTAGACAGGTATCGTTGGACTGCAACTGTTATAACACGGATGAAACCTATTGTAATATAACGGAGTACTTAACTTATTGGAAGAGATCAATTCAAAGTGTTCCCACATCAAGGAAAACATCCTTTTTTTATTATTGTTTTTATAAGCATCAAAACTAAGCAATACGCCTGTCAAAACTCCAGCACTACCATCGGAATTGTGCAGAGATTCCTTGAGCTTTATATCTGTCAGTACACAGCGACAAGATTTGAACCACTTCCTGAACCACCACACGCAGTGAGGCTTCACACGTCACCGATGACGTAAGTCGCCGCAAATAATACAAACCTCAATACACGCTTCACTAAAGACTTCCTACATCTCTCGACAGGCACTTGGAAGCATCGGCACAGTCCGTCCCTCACTATTATAAGCAGTGGTGAGTCAAGGATCTTGCTTAAGGATTGCACAGTGTTTTTTTTTTTTTTTCCGGCACTGAGATTTGTAACCCACTGTCTTCTAGTCTCTCTGCAACCACTGTCGCAGTCGTGTTAATAAACTGCGCTGTGTGTATATTAAGGCTGCACGATATATCGAAAAAATATAGTTATCGCGATAATGGCATGTGCGATAACCATATCGCAAGGAGTTGCGATAAATACTTTATTTGCCAAGCATTTATGTGTCCAAATTTGACCAATCAGATGGGCCCTTACTATGTTTATATCCGCTTATATCTTATAAATTATATGTATATGTATATATATATATATATATATATATATATATATAATTTATATCTTTATACTTCATTCTGTCGCGAACTAACCCCGGATGATCAGAAGATTTATCGATTAGCCGTTAGCCGCGATTAGCCGTTAGCCCTTTATAGACGGTAAACCCAAACGCGGAAGCAAGCGAGTAGGCAGGATAACCACGTGAATTAGTTTAAGGACTCTCACAGAAGGGGAGCAAGGGAAAAACACACATTTAACCCACGTCCTATAAACACACACTCGAATCTGAACTGACATGGCGAACTCAGTGACTAAGCTGTATGCACTAGTTTGTTTATTCCTCTTATACTTCCGGGTTTGCGCCCGCATTACTTCTGGGTCCTAGTGCCGGTCGCGGAGCGTGCGTGCGTGCGTGCGTGCGTGCGTGCGCGCGCGTGTGTGTGTGTGTGTGCGTGTGTGTGACAAATAGTATTTTTTTATTACATTTTTGTTTAATATTTATTTTTATAAAAAAAAACCCAGACAAGCCAAAGAGAATATTTAGTTTAAAAGATGCTCTTGTTTTAAGACACTATTGATGAGTGTGTGGTTCCACTTAAATAAAAAGTAATGTTTGAAAGTAATTCATATTGTGTTTGCAGGTTTATAGTAACAGCAAACCAGAAGTCAGAATATCTGCTGAGGGGTTTTAAGTCATTCATAGTGTTTTGAAGTCTAAATATTTGCAACTTCCTTGACATATAGTTTCTTTTTAGCCTGAATTAGATTTAATTACATCAGACGAATATCTATTACCTGTTTATTTTAGTATGATCATTACATATAAATAAATAAATAAATAATAAAAAAAAATAGGCAATAATAATAATAAAAAAATGCATTTCTCTAGGGAAATGTTATATCGCAAGAAATATCGTTATCGCAGTATTCAACAACAATATCGCATATCGCATATTTTCCTAATATTGTGCAGCCCTAGTGTATATATAGCATAAAGTCGTTTGTGCATTTTATTCTGACCTTCAATATGCATTAAACGGCTAAGCGTCCTTTGTAACAGCAGTAACTGATGACTTGCAGTTCAGTGTTTAAACATTTCCCCTGACATTCAATCCTGCTGAAACGCTGATCACTTCGACCTCCCCTGACCTCAGCAGATAAGAGTGAAGGAAGGCGCCATATCTGATGTGCTTTTTTTTGTTTGTTTTACTTTTAGTTGAGTGAAAGCTTACAGTACATTGTCATGAGAACTTGCTGTACGGAACATGTAACACTGCAAAAAGCCTATAGAAGTTGATTAACCTTGATTGAGGTTGTGTAATGAGTCTACAACTCTTCATAGTGATTAACTACGTTACGTATGCTCTGTTATATTATTATATATTTCGAAGTCAGTGGGCAGTACAGGGGTAATAAAATGTTATCACTTTTTATTTTATTTATTTATTTATTTTTTTACATCACATGATTTAGTACAGCTTTTCATTTAGCCAATGAGGAACCAAAATATGTGTGATAATTTAATAACTGCAAAATATTATCTAACATGGAAGTGGCGGAAAAATAAGCAATGCTGTTGGTACAATAATAATTTTAACATTCAGTCGCAGTAAGTTTGTGTTTGAGACTGTTGTAAAAGGGGAGGCTGCAGAAGTTTCTTTCCGATTTCAAACTTCTTTCTTGGAGAACCATCATGTCCGGTCTTCATGATGAACTGGCACGATGAAACTAAATACTCTATATCTGGACAAACAGTTTTTATATCTGCAAAGTGCAGGTTAATTTGCTTTATTTATTTTGTATTAATAATTTTTATATGACTATTTTGGGGTTTTGGAACGAATCATCTGAGTTTCCATTATTTCTTATGGGGGAAATTCGCTTTGATATGAGTGTTTTGATATGCAATCACGATTCCAGATGGAATTATGCTCACAGTACAAGGTTTAACTGTATCACTGATTTACATTAAAGCTGATCGGCTTATTTTTAGCTTTAAACTTTAACCTTTAAACTTTTTCTACAAACTCTTTACCCATCAACAACAGATGCTAATGCTGGTTAAATAAATAAAACAATTGTCAGTGTCATGGGGGATAGGCGCTTTTAAATAACGAGATTTGAATGTTGTTCTGAGAAGTCCGTATTACGGATGTTTTCATGTTCCAGTCTGACACCTGCACACGAAGTGAGAGCCAGGACATGATTCGCCAAGATTGAAGCGGAGGAACTCGAGTTTCCTGCACAGAGCCCTGACTTCGACCACTTTAGGGATTAACTAAAATACTTCCTGCACACCAGGCCTCTTCATTCAACATCACTGCCTGGCCTAACTACAGCTCTTGTGGATGCATGAGCACAAATCTCCTCCAAAATCTGTAATAAGTGAAGCTTATTGTAACGGTGACGGGAGAGTAAATCTGGAAAAAGGGTTCATGTTCAGGAGAGGAAAATTTTGGCAATACTGTGTATTATTATTATATCGCACAGACCTTATTTAGTACAGCTTTTTTTTTTTTTTTTTTTTTAATTCCCATCTTCTTCCCAATTTCTTAAGCCAAGTCCTTTATCTTGAACATATTTCTGTGTAATCGTGCGGTTTCTGTTTATAGACATTGTTGCTCAGTGGATGACTGGCCCTGCAGCTGAATATGGATGCAATACGATCACATCCCATTATATCCGTCTCTTAATAATACTTCAGGTTTGAATCACAGCCTGACTCTCTACTTTGCTCAAACACTTTATTCCCGCTTTGAAGTGGTAATAAAGGGGACAGTGTACTGGGATGAGCAAAGAAAACTTAATATAATAAAGATATAAAGACCGGGATTCTACCAAAGACTTTTGGTGACATTTCATGCCAAAAGAATAAATGATAGCATTTATCATTGTAAAAGAAAACCAAAGTAACGTCACTGTATGTTTAGTTGTACAGCTCGCATGTTTTTGGACTTTAAGGGTTGTAGGGTTCAACTGAAGGATTAGCCAAGTCCTGTTCCTCCCTCAAATGCTTGATTGCATCGCGCACTCCGTCTGGAAGCACTCCAACTGCTCATGGTGATGATGGGCGGATAGAGTTCTTGCGAGACTTCCCTCGCAGTTCAGATTGTAGCCGAACAGGAGAGGATCTGGTGATCGAAACAGCTGTTAGGAAGCTTGCAGTCAACATGTAAGCTGGTGAATTATTTATCGCACACTGCTGTGTGCTCATTCCAGTCCACACAAACACACGCTGAAGATGATCTGATTATATGTAAGGAATAAATAATGAGTCTTTTTTTTTTTTTTTTTTTTTTTATCTGAATGTTAATAGATGAAAAATAAATGAAACTTGGTTTCTCTGTGGACTTGGAAGAAAATGTCATTTACAGCTTTAGCTCTTGAGGCTCCTTCGGGGAAAAAAAAAGTGCAGGAAATGTCACTTCATCAACGATTACATGTTTATTTATCTACTTATTTAATTATTTATGTCACTGTTATGCATTTGAACAAGAGGGACATGGGTGTCCCTTCATGTGCCATCGGGTAACAGATACAGTACTCCCCACCCTGGAGGTACACCCCTCTAAATTCAGCAAACATTTAAGTATATCTTCTAGGGCTGCACGATATTAGGAAAATATACGATATGTTGTTGAGTATTGCAATAACAATATTTCTTGCGATATAACGTTTCCCTAGAGAAATGCATTTATTATTATTGGCTATTTAAAAAAAAAATCATTTATATATGTAATGATCATACTAAAATAAACAGGTAATAGATATTTGTCTGTTGTAATTAAATCTAATTCAGGCTAAAAAGAAACGATATGTCAAGGAAGTTGCAAATATTTAGACTTCAAAACTATGAATGACTTAAAACCCTCAGCAGATATTCTGACTTCTGGTTTGCTGTTACTATAAACCTGCCAACACAATATGAATTACTTTCAAACATTACTTTTTATTTACATGTAACCATACACTCATCGATTTAATTTATCGCAACTCTTTGTGATACAGATATTGCATATACCATTATCGCGATAACAATCATTTTTCGATATATTGTGCAGTAATATCTTAATATCCTAATATCTTCTCAAGAAACAATACTATAGAAATGAAACTTTGATATATTTTAGAATGGTCTACAGCTTGTATAACAGTACAGATTTACTGTCCTCTGAAAATAACTTAACATAGCTACTTAACATACTGAAATTGTCAAAAAGTGAGTACACACCAAGTGATAACAGCTGTAGTACATCTTTAACCGTTCAAAGACACATGTCCTCTTTATCATGCTCGTGGCCGAGTACGTCTCCAGACCTGAACCATATTTAGCACCTGTGGGGCATCCTCAAGCGGAAGGTGGTGAAGTGTCATGTGTCTTATATCCAGCAGCAGCTATATCATTATGGAGGAGTGGACGAGGATCCCGGTAACAACATGCGCAGCTCTGGTGAATTGCACACCCAGGAGGATTAAGGCCAGGACAACTTGGACACAGTTTTGACATGTTCGCTTAGGATGTACTCGTCGTTCGTTCGTCGTTGTTCGTTCACTGACTTTATTGTCTAAATAACTGTATGTTGTGTCATTGTTGGAGGACAGTAAACCTGTATTGCTCTACAAGTTGCACTACTCTAAAGTATATCCAATTTACAGTTCTATAGTATTGTCCCTTGAGAACATGTACAGTAATAATGTGGTTGCTGAAATGTGAGGGGTGTACTTTTATCTTTTGTGTACATCCTCTGTTAGTACTTGAACTAGGGGTGGGCGATAACCAAAATCTTCTATCACGGTAGAAGCAATTTTCTACCTCGATAACGATATATATCACAATATAGCAATTTGTATCTGAAAATATATAAATAAAAATTCAAACACAAAGAAACTGTTTTACATAATGTAATTTTATTTAGACTGGGAATTGCTGAGGTTTGCAGAATTTTTTTACTTTGGCCATATTCGATTGGATGTGTAACAAACTTAATTTGATTTTGTTATATTGTGCTAATGTTAGATGCACAGGTGCTCGTGAGGTGCATATGTGTGTGTGAGGTTTTTATCCCCTCGGGGCTTGCTGTAGAAGGGCAAAAAGGTGCATGCGCACTTCCTGCTCTAGAGTTTCAGTTTGTTTTTGTGAATAAAGGGGAATAAACAGTTGATAAGGATTTTGTGTGCTCACCTTTTTATTGTTTTCACACCCGTTTGAACCAAATATCTGTGTGGCCCAGTGGACAGCTGGTGATCTGGTTTATTTGCGCAGCCCAGTAGATCGCGCAGCGCGGCTCGAATCACAAACCTGCGCAACTCCCTGTTTGTATTTAAAATGTCAGGACTGTTTAATATTGTTTCCGCCTTGCCATGCCTGGTTTGTACGTGCGCATCCCAGCGGGGTAAAATGTATTTGGATGGTCGGCGCGGTCTATTTCTATCAGCATCGTTCTGCTCAAGTTGGTCCGCGCTGTGTGAACCACCGGGTCTGGAAATTTGGTCTGCCCACGCCGGCTCAATCGGGTGCCACGGTTTCGTCCCACTTTAGATGTGTTTGGCTTCCCATAGAAGTGAATGTGTATTGCATGGTTACGTAACGTGCAACGTCACGTGATCTCAACCGCGATTAAGACGATAGACCAAAATCTCTACCGGTTGACAAATTTCTACCGGTTAACCGTGTATACCGGTATATCGCCCGCCCCTAACTTGAACACTTTGGGGTGATGGATATTGCTGAAAGGTCCAACAGTGGCAGCCCGGCGGTGTCTGGACTTGACCCCTGGGTTGAGCACAGGACAGGTGGCTTTATGATTGCAGCAGGAGTTTAACTTTTCCAGAACTCTCTTCAGCCATGAACCACTAGATTGTCACCTTTAAGTGAGGGAAGAGGTGCTTATTGAAACGTCAGACTAAACACACAGGTTTTCAGCCTAGATTTAACGATTATGGTCACATCTGGATATTCAAGTTTGAAACAAAAAAAAATTGCAAAGATGCATATCCTGGTTTTGTTTCCTTTTTCTGTTAAACAAGCCAATTTGATTCTTCCTCTAATGTGACCTCATACTGTATAAGAGTAGTTGTTCCTCAGCACTGACACCTATTTCAACTGAAGAGGTAACAAACTCTGCTTGGTTCATTTTATTCCAACCTACAGGCAGAAACTTAAAATTGCCAAGCCTGTGGTCAAAACAATGAAGAAATGGACCAGTGTAGCAAAGCAAGAACCACAAGACTGCTTGTCTGCACCGACTGGAGTGTTTTCAAAACTGCAACTGACGATCTGGATGAGCTGACTGACACTTTGACATCTTAGGCTACGTTTACACTGCCAGGTCTCGATGCTTAATTCCGATTTGTTGCCTATATCTGATTTTTTTGACTGTCTGTTTACACGTTCTTTTAACTATGACTCATATCCGATTCACTTGTTTACACTTGCCATACCATCTGAAACATTGCGCATACTTAAAGGGATGTTCTTGCGCTTCACAGTAGCCAAGATAGAAGAAAGTGAAATATGCTTAACGCTCTGCGATATATGCAAAGTTCGCGAAACGTCACCATGGTTTTAAAACGGAGGAGGAGAAAATAAACGGCATAATTGCAGCCTGCACATATGCTTTATTCATCAAATACTGATTTAATGTTATTTATCCCAAATAAGCATTAACACAAGGCGTGTGTGTGTTGGAGTGGGGGGGGCGTTGTTCTTTTCCTTTTCCATGTCACCTGCGATGTTGTAATTCAACACGCGCTTCCACCGGAGAATAACATTACGTCATTAAACCGCGAAGAAGTCGCAGTTTTAATGACGTACAGAACACAATGCCTCAGGAAATCCGATCTGTCTGTTTACATGACAATCACATTAGCACATATCTGATTTATATCCGATTTATTTCCAAGGAGGCCTGAAACCGATCTCGAAATATCGGAATGCATGCGTTTTTTTTTCCTGTTTACACGGACATAGAACATATCCGATATGTGTCACATATGAGCAAAAAATCGGAATTGGGTCACATTTACCTGGCAGTGTAAACGTAGCCTTACATCAGTTTTTAATAACAACAAGCCATGGTTCACAGCCAGACTGGAACACCTTCATCAGGCTAAGGAAGAAGCCTACAGGAGTGCCGACAGAGCCATGTATAATCAGGCCAGGAACACACTTATAAAGGAGATGAGGGTGGCTAAAAGATGCTACACTGAAAAGCTGGAAAGCACCTGGCCGAGATGGTGTCTCCCCCTCCTGTTTGAAAACATGTGCTGACCATCTGGCTCCGATCTTCACACATATATTCAACAGATCTCTCCAGCTGTGTGAAGTCTCATTGTGCTTCAAACAATCCACCATCATCCTGGTCCCCAAGAAACCCTCCATCACAGGTCTGAATGACTACAGGCATATAGCTCGAACATCTGTGGTCATGAAGTGTTTTGAATGACTTGTATTGGCCTACCTAAGGAACATCAAAGAGCAGCTGTTCGATCCCCTTCAGTTTGCATACAGAGCAAACAGGTCAGTGGATGATGCAGTTAACATGGGGTTGCACAACATCCTCAAACATCTCGACTGCCCAGGATCCTATGCAAGAATTGTGTGTCGACTTTAGCTTGGCTTTTAATACGATAATCCTTTGCTCTAAACTCCTACAGCTTACTGTACCCCTGCCATATACCAGGGGGTCACCAGCTTCCAGGAAACGGCAGGTAAGGCTGGGAGGAGTTACTTCTAGCACACAAATAGTCAGCACTGGTGCTCCGCAAGGATGTGTCCTCTCCCCTCTGCTATTCTCCCTGTACACTAACGACTACACATCCAAAGACCCAGCTGTCAAACTTCTGAAATTTGCAGACGACACTATGCTCATTGGACTCCTCCAAGATGGTGACGAGTCTGCATATATACAGGAGGTGGAACGCCTGGTGCTCTGGTGCAGTCAAAACATCCTGGAGCTGAACACGCTCAAAACTGTGGAGATGACCGTGGACACTACTCCCCCTTACAATATCCGACAATCCTGTGTCAACCGTGGAGTCTTTCAGGTTTTTGGGAACTAGCATTTCCCATGACCTGGAATAGGAACTCAACAGTAACTCCATTCTCAAAAAAAGCCCAGCAGAGGAAGTACGGTCTGCCTCAGGAGCTGTTGAAACAGTTCTACACTGCAGTCATTGAGTCTGTCTTGTGCTCATCTATCACGGTCTGGTTTGGAGCAGCCACAAAACAGGATAGAAACAGACTGCAGAAAACAGTAAAAACAGCTGAAAAAAAATAATAATTGGAGCTCCCCTGCCCCTTCTCCATGACTTTACAAGAACCAGGAAACGGGCAGGTAAAAATCTCCACAGACCCCTCACACCCAGGACACAACCTCTTTCACCTCCTCCCTTCTGGCAGGCGCTTATCTGTCTGGATTCATTTTTACTTTTTTTTAAAGGTAAAGCGCAGGTTAATTTGTTTTATTTTTAGTTAATATTTTGTGTTATTTTTATGTATCTATTTTTTAGGCTGTGGAACGAATAATTTGAGTTTCCCTTATCTCTTATGGGAAAATTTGATTTTGTTTACGAGTGTTTTGGAATTTGAGCCCTCTTCTGGAACGGATTATGGTCGTAATCCAAGGTTCCTCTGTACTTTGTACTTTGTTTTTTTTGGCACTACCCTATAATGCACACAGGGCTACTTGCCCTACTTTACAATCCCTTTATGTACACTATACTGCACGTATTCAGGATCCTCCCACCTTTATTTTGTCTTATTTAATCACAAGCAAAATGTTGTGTAATTACTGTGTAAATACTTGTACAGTGTTAGGTTTGTCTGTACTCTGAGAGCCAGAACCAAATTCCTTGTGTACTTGGCGAATAAAACCCGATTCTGATTCTGAACAGACTTTGGGGGAGCACTGCAACCTACTGTACTCTAACTTGTTAAAGAAATAAGAAAACAGTAAAAACAACAACAAAAAAAAAAAGGTTTGTGGCTTTTTTTTTTTAATAAATTTTTTAAAGATGAAGTATTTTTTTTTTAAATGACGTTCCGTCTAGTATCACTGGTGTATTTCACAATCACAACACCTAACACAAATTTCCAAGTAGCGTAATAAAAGTGGACTCCATGGAAACAAAGCCTTGATTTTTGTCTGTTAGGATTTTTGTCTGTGCTGTGTGGATGTCAAGCTCAGAATGTGTCCCTCCTCATCTTTCATTGTGAAGGACATGATTTGAAAGGACGAGTGGATTTCAGGACGCTGTTATATTTTTGCTTATTAGAAATAACTTAAAACACTTTCACCCCTCTGTGTAAAGCATTATTGCTTTGCCTTACTTCTCTGAATATTTTTTCATTACAGCTCTGCTCTTTTTATTTGTGTGTGTGTCTGTGTGCACATTGAACTCCAGTCCAGCACACCTGATACTCATGTGCAAACAGATTTGTTTTCATCCCAGTCTTGCTCTTGGACCAAATCTCGAGTTGACTCAGAGTCTGTTTGAATGTGTCCACGCCCGTGGGTGTGTATGTGAGTGTGTGAAAGCTTTCCCGAAGCGCGCGCACACACACACACTGCAGGACACCACAGTCAGCGATACAGTGTCCAGTCATATTTCTTCTAGGGAAATTAAAGCTGGTGCTGTGGTTCTGAATACATGAAGTCAAGTTGGTTTATATCGCAGGATCATATTAAATATTTCTTTTTTTTTTTTTATCTTAGACCTAGTTAGTATCAGCAGCAGTGTTGATGCACATTTCCTGTAGACCCCAAATTCCATTAATGTGTTTCTTATCGGACACGTGAGTCATGGTTGCTGGTTCAAAACCCCCATAAGACATCCAGCGCTGCTGCGAAAAGCTCATTTAAAGTATGCTGCAGGGGGAAAAAGTTTTTATATTTTAATTGAATTTAATTTAATTAGACTCTTTCATGCATCTTGATTTCAGTTTGTTTTTATGAGCACAACTGGAGTGTGCTTGGTGGCGTATACAATGTTGTTATACAAGATAAAAACAAGAGAGTTAACATGAAAGAACTTTAGATCTTTGCATGTCTTACGTCACTAACTTCCAAGGTGTGTCCGCCGCTCTACAAGCTAAAGATTGCGGTCCAGTCTTCACAATTATCATAGTTGGATTTATTTATTTTTTCTAAAGACCCAAGTACGAATCTAAAGAGTTTATTAATCCGTATTCTTCATTTTAGGAATCTTTAGACTGTCTAACACATCTGTTCTCAATTATATCCCTGAAGCACCCGCTGCCCCGCCCTGCACATTTATTATTTTTTTATTTTTTAATTAACAGACTTTTCTGCATTGATGTGGGTGTGACAGAGCACCGGAGATTGTTACGAAGCTGCTGTACAGAAATCTGGACACGAGACAGAAATGCTCTGTACCTTGATGTATTTTGTATACATCAAAAATAAATGGCAGACAGAATGGGATCAATGTACAAAAAATAACAATCTACATGAAGCATCCTGATGTTGGAACAAAACATACATTTTAATACCTTTCAATAATCGTTGGGATCAAGTCATTTATGCAAGATTTCACACTCCCCCCCCCCCCCCCCTACTGTCAAGAGAAAATTTTAAACTGTGCTTATCATGTAAATTCTGACTGTCAATCAAACATATTTTATTTGACGGTAATTATTTTACTCCTGTGAGGAACTTTTTTTATTCTGTTGACGCTTTTTAAAACTCGGATTAAAAAAAATAATAATTAAACATTGAATAACAACAAAAACCGACTCTCAGGATGAATATAGTCGTAGAAGCTGGCATGGAGTTTATAAAAAAAAAAAAAAAAAGTTTTTAAAAGGACTGAGATTCAGAATAAAATCTTCTGGTTGTCACTGAATATTGAGTTTATAAATATTGAGATTACTGTACACGCTTAAGGAGTAAAGAATGAAGTCTTGAGTTTGTCATGAGGATTGGTGTCCTTCCACACGCCATCGGGTGACGGTTACTGCCCGCATCTGCGTTTGTTTATATTCGGGAAATAAGATATTGCTCAGCCCTGACACCTACAGTATTTCAGCTGAAGTGTAAATAAACACACATGGGATCTTTAAGTTGAGATCATTTCATAGGCTAGGGGGCTATTTTTTTTTTTTTTTTTTTTTTTTTTTTTTCTTGCAAAAATATTTAGGTTTCACTTCAGCCTTGTTGAGGTGAAGTCTGAGTAAAGTGCTCAGTAGAGTAAGAGGGAATTCTGTTGAATGAGCAGCGATGACGGGAAGGGGAACAGCACTGCCATGCAAGAATGATGAGTTTTGGCTGCTGTGGAAAAACATCTGGCAGAGGGTAAAAGCCACAAGAAGGAACATGAGCTGGCCATAAGAGGTTTTTACCGGATCGTCATTAAGCCTCGGGAATACTAGGATGAGGGCGTCTGTCAGATCTAGGTAGTAATTTTCTCATGGCAACTCGTAATTCCGCTAAAACCCGTGGCTCGGTAATCACCTTTGGCGTGAGCTGTAGGCTAATAACACGCTTCTGTAGGTGCTCTCGCTTTCTCCCGCGGTCGCTCAGTACCGCGTGTAAACAGAGCGCTTGTCATTTTGTGCCTGTCAATCACGATAGTGTTACTGGTAATTACCATCATTGGTGTTTACTTTCCAGCTCTGAGGTTGGACGCAACCAATTACAGCAGAATGTCAGCACACGCTCAGGTTGGACCGAACAGATCTGTGTCCCCCCCCCCCCTCTTTCCTAGTGGTAGGATTGTGGCTGCAACTATTATTTTCTCCGGAACTGATGATGATGATGATGATGATATTTTATAATATTTTATTAGAAGTGCATTGCAAATTTTTGCACATCCAAGCCTGTTTGTCTGTCATTTAAAAGTCTCCCAGGATGCTTGTTTACCTCAGCGCTTGTTTACAGCTTTAAAATTGCAGTGTTTACGTCCACAGATATACAGGAATCATGATTCTTAGAATGGAAACTTAAAACAACGGAGCATTGACGTGTCCTGCCCGAGTTTTGGACACATCCAGAGTGAAGCTGTAATGGAAACGAAGCTCCTTAAGGGCATGTAAAGAACATTTATTTGTGAATACCTAATAGTATTTTATTAACCAATTAAGTAGTTGCATGACAGTTTCATGAGAAGTTATTATGCCTTATAGGAAGATCTTTTTTTCCTCCATTGACGAGGTGTGAAAACCACCTGTGGAACATTTCTGTCAGAGAGCGACACGACATGTCGGAACTGATGGAAGAAAAATAGGGATAATATTTGAAGCATGTGTAAGCTGTGGGTTTGTTTGTGTAGTAGCTCAGTCGTGGAAACGCTCTTGGACGGCTCTTGTGTGCGAAGGTTTTAAGGCCACAACGTGTCAGACACGCAGACTGTCCAGATGTTCTCGAACCTTCGGACTCCTCAGAGAGGATGTATCTGGTCGTGGAGATGTGCCTGCTTTCCATTTCCTATCCCTACGTTGAAGGAACACGGCAGCTCACTGGCAACGTAAACCACATCGCAGATGATTATTTTTTTTAAACCACTTAACTTGGAGCATGAACATTTGTCTCGACTGGTGTTGTGATTCTTTTTAATGGTCCGCTTCAAGACAAGTCATCTTGTTTGTCCTTCTGTAACCAAAGCAGTACATTTGTTGAAGACATTAAGACGTCTCGTCATCCCAGGAGACTATTTAATAAGCGATGGAGATGATGCAGGATGATCTCGGAATAAGTAACGCGGAGGGAAAGTGGTTTGAGAATCCGGTCCCTGTTTAACATCTGCGTTGTAAATCACAAGCCCTAGAGCACCACTATAGTCCTCATGTGTCTGCTAACTGACAAGGCTACAAAGACGTTAAGCATATGTAATGTTAAAATGTACAGTACGTGGAGAGAATTGGCTAGTTTAGTGCGTTGCTACAGACTAAGAGCTAAATAAACAAGTGATCATGTAGTACAGTATGTTTTGTACCCTCGACAAAATGATTTAGCAGTCATTGCTGCTTACTAGCTACATGTAGTCCCCGACTTACGAACATTTGAGTTATGAATTTTCGCAGATACGAACGGACCGCGGGTCTACTTCCGGTTCAATTACAGAAATGGGTTCACATGTATTGTACAAAGAAGAGACACTACAGTGCTGAAGATACAAATATTTATAATTGTATACAATATTTTCAACTTTTTGTGTAAGTGAATGTATAAATGTCCAAAGTCCATTATATTGTATGTGTGCGTATGAGAGGTGCGGGAGAAATGAGTCGGCTTCACCGGTTTCAAGCCTGGAGATTTAGTCCAGTGGATTGGTATGCTTTACATTGTATATTCGTGTCAAAGGCGTGTAACACTCAGACTTAAAAACAAATCAGACTTGCGAACGTGCTCCCGCAACGGAACTCGATCGTAAGTCGGGGACTACCTGTCCCCTTAAACGTGGACCATATAAAGTTTGTGGACACCTGATGAGATCACTTGTGCTTGTTGAACTTTTGATTCCAGATTAATTACCTTCTCTGCTCTGATAATAAGCTCCACTCTTCTGCGAAGGCTTTCCATCAGATTCTCGGGCACGGTTTTGGGGGATCATTCAGCTACAAGATTATATAAAGTCAGGTGCTGATATTGAATGAGGAGGCGATTCAGTTCATTTAAAAGTTGTTCAGTAGAGATGAGAGAAAAATGGATTCAGCGATGTATTGTTATTCCATTATGTGGCAATTATGCATCTCTGTACATAATCCAAAATAAAATTTTTTATTATTATACGTTATCATTTGAGGTGGTAATCGTGCAGGTGGTGCACTCCAAACCCCTCACACACTGCTGGGCAGCACAGCGTCCTCTCTGGTAGGAGTAAATAAGTAGCTTCAGAATGTATTGTTTTGTTTTGAATTGTAACAAAATCTATCTTCGCGAATCGGCACGCCTATCTTTCAGTGTGGTTGAGGTCTGGTGTCTGTGCAAGAGGTTTTTTCACTCCAGCCGTGGCCAACTTAGTCTTCCTGGAGCTTGCTTTGTGCACCTGGGCTCCGAGTTACTTTAGTGTTAAAGCATGCAAGACATTCTGTACAATGATGTACTCGAACTTGGTGGCAAATAAAAATTTGTCTGCAGAATTTAATTGGTGGGTTTTCTTTTTCTTGCTATCTAATGAACCTGAAAAACTTTGTAAGGAAATGTAATATTCCAAATGTGAATACAGAGAACAATCGACATGTTCAACAATACGAGTAGTGAAAATACAAGGGAGGGTTTTTTCCCTCTCCAGATTGTATTACTCAGTCTTTTCAGCTGAATACTGGCCAGCTGAGTATGTTAACATATGTACAGTACTACTAGCTTCTTACTCTAACTTACCACACAAGCACAAGTCTTCACGACAGTCGTGAAGACAGTCCACGGTCAGACTGTGTGTTTTTGGTTACTACGCCTTCTTTAAACACGCGAATAACCACTGAGGATGTGTGAAAGACCGAGTGTTCAACAGTTTAGAACTGAAATAACATTTGACGTCTGTTGCACCCAGGCCATCTCTGGTTTCGTTGTTATTATTATTATTTTTTTCTATTTTGTACTTCCCTTTTCACCATAATGTCGTGTGTTTCGCTTACGGCTGATTTTCCTCAGGCGTGTTATTTGTCAGCAGTCACTATTGACAAATAAATTCCGAGTGTTTTTTCACATGTGTGGAAGTGGGTTCTCAGGGATGCAGTGATTTTCCTGAATGGTTATCCAGATGTGAATATGAAATTAAACTGGAGTTTTCATGTGTGTTGTTCAGATCAGTTAAAGTGTCTGTGTGTAGAAAAAAGCGACTGAGCGCGCATCAGCACAAGTCACAGATTATTGTTTTTTCCCCCCCATGGAGACGTTTCTTGCATCGGTCTGTCCCGGTCTGCCTGAAAGTGACACTTTTTTTTTAAACAGTCACAACAAAATTCATGTTGGGAAAATAATACTGGTCTGTCTTTCTTGCATGTAGTTTCCTGCCCATTTACTGAACTTTGGCAGCGTTTGTGAAATAAATGTCTGAATCACTCAGACTGAATTATGAAGGGATTTTGTTCATTGTCTGATGGTAGTGATATATAATGAACTTGACAGTTCTCACACACTGTCATTTGATGACTGATGAAAAAGGGTTATGTAATTCTGATTCTGAACATGCAAAAAAAAAAAGCCCGGCCCTACACATAACTGCCCCTGCTGGTGGTGCTTGCGATAAGAATTGGTGTTTTTGGGATGATTTTCCAACAAACAAATTGAAATCCAACAAACCAAGTACTTGATTGGTAGAGAGTCAAGTAAAACCGAGTTTAAAAAAAAAAAAAAAAAAAAAGGTTTTCTCTATTTATAATGGTTTTCCATCAAGCCATTTTGTTCACCTTTGACCCTTTTGTGCAAGTACAGCCTCTCTTGTTCTCCCTCTCTTTCTCTCTGTTGCTGCCTGCTCAACAGGTTATTTTAACCCGATAATTATAAATGATAAAAAACTAACATGGGAAAGGCCTGTTCCTTTATTTAACGTTATTAGCTTCGCAGAAATATTGCATAAAGCCTCAATGGAGAACTTTTACACGATGATTTTGAGGTTTAACTCGGCCTTGTCTTACGGAAGACAAAACAACAGCCGTTAGTTATCGCAGAGTTATCTGATTGAGAGACGCCTCTTTGTTTATTATTTTTTTTTACTCATATCAAGCAAGTTATTCTTACCTAGTGCTTCACAAGCATTTTATAAATGTTATATTTTAATGAACACTTTAATTTAAGTGTATTAAAGGCAGTTATTTTGACTGAATTATGGGTTTTATACAGAAGAAGCTGTGTTGGGAATTGTATTTTCAGGAATAATCATTCCCAGACGTAGTTCACTTTATGAACAAAAGTCTGGGACCACATCGCATCTCTGTTTAAGATATGAAGAAAATGACATCAATAGAGTATCTTGTTCACGTTTTGATGGTATTCATGGTTGGGGTTCTTGCTTCCATGTAAAGATGCATTTGCTTCCAACTTCCAAAATCATCTCGTGTGTTTTTGGCACGACTCATCAGTAAATGATCCAGCATTGCTTTATGATCGATGGTGGCCGTAAACAGGATGCGCAGTGTAGATGATGATGATGATGATGGATTCTAAAAAGTGTATGCAGTGCATATTAATCCGTTATAGATGCTACCTTCAAATAATGCATTATCAAGAAATTAATCAATAAAATGGACAGTATTTGATTGTCCTAGTAGAACGTGTTTTTTCATGAAGTTAGTTGGTGTGAGTGAAGACGACGCAGAGGGTAGGGTTCAATGGAGGCAGCTGATTCACTGTGGTGACCCCCGAAAGGGAACAGCCGAAAGACGAAGTAGTCGTCAGAGCTGGCGAGAAAACATTTTATAAAGTAAAGATGACTTTGAGAAAAGAATGAATAAGGTAATGATTACTCAGTTGAATTTTTAATAGATCAATAAGTTTTGATATGACAATGACCAGGCTTTGTGGTTCATTTTGTTTCCACAGCAAAATCCTTGCTTTCAATTCAACCTTACTTTTTGATTTAAACATTTTGGCTGCATATTGTAATGTTTCATAATTTCACCAGGCTCTCTCTCTCTCTCTCTCTCTCTCTCTCTCTCTCTCTCTCTCTCTCTCTCTCTGCAGAAGGAGGCAGCGGTGCAGTCTTCCCTTCTCTTTCGAAAGCTCAGTAACCCTGATTTGTCCACTGCTGCAGGAAAGACCAAACTCCAACGCCAACTCAGTCAGGATGAGAGTCGAGCCCGTCGCAGCAGCATGGCCGCCGGCCTAACCGGTAAACCTGCCACACACACACTCACACTTTCCTTTTTTTTCTCCCCTTTGTCGTAAAAACACCCTAAGCTTAAGAGCTGGTATGAAGAGCCTATCATTATCTTCTTGAATACTGACTTTTGACACGCAGCTTTGTTGTGAACAAGTCATGGTTAAGAGCAGCTTTATGTATTTGATCAATTGAAAGGTCGCTCGCTAACACTTTAATTGGAGTACAGTGAGTCACCTACATACGAACATTCGAGTTACGAACTTCTAAACATACGTTAGATCACATGTCCGGCATACATCGTCCCATGCGTGCATCCTCTGCAAGTGCAGTACAAGCCCAGGATGTCCGGAAGTGATGTAGCCAGTACTGCTAAGAAGCCCAAAGCATTAATGATTGAGACAAAGGTGGAGAAAAATTTAGAAAATGGAGCAACGTAAAAAAGTGGCTGTTATTGCTAGTTCTGATATTGCTTGTTCTTTTAACATAAATTGCATCGGCACGATTTCAAAATGACAAAAAACTAAATAAATACTGTACTGTGTATAGCTGATTGTGTTAGTATCCCAGTACAACACAATAGATCATGTTTGTTGGACTTGCGAACAAATCAGACTTAGGAACAATCTCTTAGAATGGAACTCGTCCGTATGTAGGGGACTTGCTGCCAATGAGCTTATTTGAAGTACATCATTTATTTAAAACCTTATTTACATACAAATGCAAAAATACCTTCCAGACTAGAGCAGGTCGAAACCAGCCTCATTCACTCTGATGATGCAATACCTACAAAGCAAAAATCGTAACATGTTCAGTTTCAAGACTTTTATTTATCCACAATGTCCTATTAAAGGATCACTCACAACATGACTCCATTTTCCTCAGCTATTTCTTAGCTAACATTTGTGTGTGTGTGTGTGTGTGTGTTACAGGAAAGCAGCTTCTGCCTCTATCCAGCAGCATGCACAGCGGTGTGAGTCAGCTGGCCTGGCAACAGCAGGCAGGAGAAGCGAACAACCTCATCCGCATGAGGAACCAGACGCTGGGCCAATCCGCTCCGTCTCTAACCGCAGGACTGGTGAGTGTGTTCTCTCACGCGCAGATGCGTTCTCACAGAAGCTCATGTATTCGTGTAACAGCTTGTGCTGGTTTGAACACCGATCTGGCAGAGGTGTGACTGAAAAGCAGCCAAGTTGAAGAAACGAGCAGCTTATCTTGAAGGCTTTACAAGTGCCAGGTTTTTCAGTGGGGCACCATGGCAGGGCGTTACAAGGTGCAGAGATTTGACTCACTGTTAAATCATCTGCCTGCACAACACGTGACAGGCTGGAGGACACACAGGGTACAGTTAAAGCCAGGTGTAAGAGCAGCAATATCTCTCTCACCATGTTTAGTTATTACCTTACAGCAGTGGTTCTCAAACTTTTTCTGTCATTCCCCACTTAAGGGGGTGAGGGAGTTTTCAAGCCCCACTTGTCAACAAAATAACGAAATCGGCCAAAATAACGAAATCTGTTTATTGAAACATCAATTTCTAAACCAATAAGATCAAACAACACCAAGTTCAAAATAGATAAAATACACGTGCAATTGTTATACAAGGCTTACGTTGTCACTTATCGTTGCATAATTGACCCCATGTTTATTAGCTGCTCAGCAATCGTTTGTAGTTTTTTTGCACTGGCCAATTCTGTATGTAACTTTGAATGAAGCCATTTGTGCTTTGCTGTCCACTGATTCAGATGTTACCATGCGATTCTCCTGCTGTCTGTATTCTGCCAGCTTTCTTTGAAAGAAGTCGAGTGGCTTATTAACGTGACTGGAGTGTGTTGTCTCTAAGTGTCTTCCTAATTTGTTGGGTCTCATGCGGTCTGCTGCCAGCAGTTTAAGACACAAAACACACACGAGTCTCTCTTCTGCCCCCACCATGAATCCAAGCTCAAGATAGGCTTCATTAGGGGTGGGCGATATAATCAAAATCTTCTATCACGGTAGAAGCAAATTTCTACCTCGATAACGATATATATCACAATATAGCAATTTGTATCTGAAAATGCATAAATAAAAATTCAAACACAAAGAAACTGTTTTACATAATGTAATTTTATTTAAACTGTGAATTGCTGAGGTTTGTCGCATTTTTTTTTACTTTGGCCATATTCGTTTGGATGCTTGGATTTCAGATGATAGAAAAGATTTGACGTGTTTCCACCACTTGTTAAAACAGTGCACTTGTGTACCTTCCAAATCACGTTCATCTCATTCGTATCACTTTTCTTATACCCGAACCAATTCCACACCACAGACGATGCAGCTTTTTCTTTACAATCTCCTTGTTGTTGGTTTCGTCACATGTAAGTAAACTCACTGCTGCTGCACCGTCTTCTTCCATTGTTGAAGTGTATGTGAAGCCAAACACATCAAAAGTGGGACGAAGCCGCGGCACCCGATTGAACCAAATATCTGCGCTTGCCATGCCTGGTTTGTACGTGCGCATCCCAGCGGGGTAAAATGTACTTTGATGGTCGGCGCGGTTTATTTCTGTCAGAGTCGCGCAGCGCTGCCCAGTGGGTCGCGCAGGTTTCAATTCAATTTACTTGTATTAATGATCCATTTATTTGTGTGTGATTGTTTTGAGCGCACGCTCTTCATTATCAATAAAGAACAGCATGAATTAGAATAGGTACTTTCCTATTATTTTCCACTAATTACCTCCCGTTCATTACACCCCACCTGTCATGTTTGTATTCCCCACTAGTGGGGCCGCCCCACACTTTGAGAACCACTGCCTTACAGTAAGGTGGATTTGAGAGGATAATATTCTACAGCACTTGCGCGTGTAAGTGAGCAGTTCAAAAAGATGCGATTGGCTGGCGTCACGTAGTTCGGAGGAGACACCTGATAGTCTTCGGCTCTCCCGACTGAGTGGTAGTAGTAGCCTTAAAGTGGGAGCCCCCAAGTGAGGGGTGGAATTGGATACGACTAAATTAGGGAGAAAATCTGGGAAAAATCCAAAATTTTTTTATTTGAAATGATCCCAGTGGTGGGAAAAATATGCTTTCATCCCTTCAGATCCACATCCGACCAAGTTGTGTATATACAAGGTGCCATATAGGCCATACGAGTTTGACCCATGCATATTTATTTGAAGGGCGAGGACTATAATCTGACTATAAACACTATACTTTTGCACTAATCTGACTATAAACCATATACTTTTGACCTGCCCAGGTTTTAATGCCATGAGACCAGAACAAACTTTAAAGAACGTAAAAAAAAGCTTTTACAATTTCTAGTAAAAGTGCATTTAAAGAACCTTGTATAAAATCTTGTTTTTCTGGCCAAGGCCATAATTTTATTTATTTATTAATTAATTTATTTATTTATGTATATTTCTCCCTTTCTTTTACTGCCTTTTAACTTAATATTATATTGGTTTGTGTAAATTGATTGAATGTTTAATATGTATCTGTCACGAAATAGCCTGATATGACGATAAACCCTAATACAAACAAACATCGTACAAATGTGTGCAGGTTGGCTGTGTGTAAGAATGTGCGAGAGATAATTCACACATCATTCGGATCTGCATGTGTTATTGTTCCTCCTGAAAATGAGATGACGTGAAGATGCAGGTGTGTTGAAGCAGAAGCGTGATGCTGCAGCTGTGCGGCCATGAGTTTTGAGAACGTGTTGTAGATCTGTGAGTGTGTGTGTGTGAGAGAAAGAGAGCTACTAAAGTGTCAATTGTGTTACAATAGTAACAAGCAGGATGTAACACACAAAGCTCAAAAGCGACATCTCCTGGCTGCTTCTGGTACTGCATTAGACTTGCAATTACTTCACAAGCTTTGACCTTTTTGGCAGACTTTTCTCAGTCTATTTTCGTCAATAGTGCTGTTCTGTGTTATTGAACGCCCGACTAAAACGCTGTCATTATTAGACTTTCATCTTAAAAGAGACTGACACTCGTGATTTTCTGTGGAATCTTAATGCACTACATGGCGCTGGTCAGAATTTCGATTTTTTTATTTATTTTTTCTAAGTACAGCAGTGTGGGAATCATCATGTTGTGTAAGCCAATGAATCCAGTGTTCAGGAGAAATATTTCTCATATAATAAACCTAGGTTTTATTGTGGTGTCTTATGAGCTCCTCGTGACACATGGCAACATTTTTATGTGGGAGAAATACAAAATCTTTTTAATTTTTTAATGCTTTTAGGTTGCTCCAGCAGGCTTTCTAATCGAAACGGCTAATTTCTTTACAGTCAAATTAATTGAAATGCCTTATTTCTTCTTATTTTATTTCTGTTCTGCTTCTTTATTCAACAACCACTGGAACAACCATTAATTATAAAAGCATTTATAATAATTTAATCACAATTGTATAATTCTCTTACCAAAACAAATCTTTATGATAAATCTAATAAAACAAGAGAAAACAACATGGAAATAATACTTTTCCGCATGTAACCACAAAAATTAAAAATTTGCTCAGACTTAAATGGACATAAAGGGAAATAACCACCAAATTTCATACAAACAATAATAATAAAAAAAAGGAAACCAAATAAATAAAATGGGAAATAAAATGAGGGGAAAGGGGTTTGGTCAGTGGGTAGATGCTGCAAAGAGATAAAGTACACAAGAAATGGTCGCCATCTACTGGTAAATTTTCCAACAATACCTCTAATAACAGATCTTATTTTTTTTCTCATTTTAATAAGACCATGTTGTTTCTAAGCCACTGAGGTATATTTAGTGGTCTGAAGGATTTCCACAGAATCAACAAACGGCGGAAGCTTGTTAAAGATGTAAAGTCCAAAATATCTAATTGCTTTGTACTGTTCAGTGGTACATTAAAAATACCACACCAGGGCAAACAAACCTATTTATACAATTTAATTAAATTCTCTTTTTGTAGGAATAAATAAGACGTTAATAATAATAATTATAATAATGATAATAAAAAAAGCTTTCATGCGGAATAGTTATCAAATAGGATACATTTCAAAGTCCTGATGATGATTTATTTATTTCGATTCAGATTTGTTTGTGTAATGCTTTTACCCAATATACATATCGACAAAACAACTTTACAGAAATGAGTAAAGTACGGTGTGTTTGAAATATACACAGTCTTTATGTATAGTGACAAAAGAGATGCTTGTTATAGATTTGTGAAAGATCTGTAGCTGAATGTAGCCGAGAAGTTGGTTTGATGTCATGTCGCATCAGCATTGTGTATCTAAGTGATTAATCCTTTAATTCAGATTAATATCATTTAAAGATGTCCCTGAAAATGAGGTTGAGTCAAATGAAAGTTATAAAAGTGCATCTTGGATTAGAATCCAGATCCATGCTACGGGCATGAACTGAAAGAGATTATGCAGAAAGAGATGCTGTTTTGTGGCCATTATTACATATACGGTATATTTCAGTTTCTTCGGCTTATTATTATTATTAAGGATATTACCGTTATGTAGAATTCCAGCATGCAACAGCAGGTGGCACTATCGTTTACTTTGTGACGCTAAATCTGTGTGCACACAAAGCTGACCAGCTCTTTAACGCAGTAATTCACTCCTCACTTAGTGTGCGTGCGTGTGTGTCCACATTTACAAACCAACTGATGTTTGTGACATTGTTAGCATATTTTTTTTGCTCCCAGGTGTCGTAAGAGCAAGGTAGAAAATCGTCAACTTATTTATGGGATTTTGTTCTGAATGTCAGCTGAGGGTTTTTAAATCTTTCTGTAAAGTTAAATATGTAATGCAGGTGCTGGACTCTTTAGTTTGGTGATTGTCATTAGAATAAAAGCTGAAAGTGAAGCGAAAACTATTCTAGAAAAGTGCCTTAATACATTAAATACGTGATGTCCTCTATTTCTAATGTTGCAAAGTTCCTGTCAACCAAAAACCACAAATATATCCAAGTAGTAAAAGCATTTAAAAATACAAATATGTGCTGACTTTAGTAGCCTTTAAGCAGCATTTTAGTCTATTTATACAAGGCCAGTCGCTCAAGTATTTATCCTGACAAATGGAAGCATAAGGCATTGTGGGAGTTTGCATACCTTTATTTGGACACTTAATTATTATACATTTTTTAATGCATCATGGGTAATGTAAAACTACATTGTAACCATCGTTTTTCAACATGAATTAGAAATGTTACAAGAAATGAAAGTGACTCAAATGAGAGTCAGTTGTTCCGGAGTGAAAGTGTTTGTGTGTTTTTTTTTATTTTATTTTTTTTATTTTAACAAATGTTTTCTTTTTGTGTGATTTTTAACAAATGGCAACACATGTTTTTCCACTAGGCCTAAATCTCAGTCCAGTATTCATTGTTTTCTGCACACCAGGTTTCAAGAAGATATGACGTTAGACAACCAGTATAGTGAAGGCGTGACTGCAAGAAAACTGTGAAAACATTTTTTCTTTTTTCTTTAATAAACCTAATCTCACAGCGTCGAGCCGGGAACGTCGATAATTGGACGCACATGGTTCTGGTTAAATGCAGAGCGTGCTGTCATATGTAAAGAACATCATTAAGTGTTATTTTATTTTAAGTTATTTAAGAGCAGACCCGGGCATTTTAAGGCCCGCGGGCCAAATGCGGCCCGATTCTGACTGGCCCGCGAAAGGTTGCTTGGAATTAAGAAAATAAAACCTACTTTCAAAATTTTGCATAAATGACAGATGTCCTTCACATCTCCACCTAAAACATTCAACCTGACTTTGATGCACTTTGTTAAAGCTCTACAGAGGCTAGATTTCTCTCACTGAGCAAGAAAAAAAAAACACAAACATGTTTACTTTGATTCCTTTTCTGCACAAGAATGATATGTTCTTACTGGCATACAAAGACATTGTGGTATCTTAATAGAAAGTTAAAAACAGAAAGCATTGTGGTGTTAATGTGACTGAAAAACAGTTACAGATGTTGCACACTTACCATTGTTTTGCATAATTTCAATGAATAAATTCAGTTTTTTGTTAAACAACCTCATTATCTAACAATAACACACACTCTTCTGTAAACAATGACATTTACTTCATTCAATGTAGAAATAAAATTAATAACCACAGTAGATTTCAAACTTTTGGCCCGGCCCTCTACAATATTTTCTGCTTCTCATTTGGCCCCTGGGGAAAAATAATTGCCCACCCCTGGTTAAGAGTAGAGGTGGGATTAAAAAAAGTAGCATTTCTGTTAACTAACCGAAATAAGTAGATAATGCTAACTAACACCATGTTACAAAATGTCTGTGCCACAAACTGTACATATTATATTGTGCAGGGAATAAATATGTGGGAGGGTTGTGTCAGGAAGAGCGTCTGAAAGTGACGAGTTGAATGTGTGGATCAGACGCCGAATGACCCTTGAACTTTGTAGCTTGGAGCGTTGTAGTGTAGTATTTGGTGGTTTCAACATTATAGTTTAGTACTTGGTAGTTTAGAGCATTATAGTGTAGTACCTTATTTAGAGTGTGTTACAGTATAATGATTTGTAGTTTAGTATTTTGTAGTATAGAGCATTATAGTTTGGTACTATGTAGTTTAGAGCTTTGTAACATCATAGTTTGTACTTTCTTGTTCAGTGTTTCTTAGTTTAATACTTGTACTTATTATAGTTTTTCCTGTTTTGCACAGTAGTGCAGTAGTTTGTTGTTTAGAGCATTGTATTTTAGTAATTAGTAGATTGTTGCATTTATAGTTTATTGCTTTGTATTTTAGAAATTTGTTGTTTAGAACATTACAGTTATAGTGTAATTTAGACCTATGTAGTTTATTACTTTGTAGTTTAAAGCTTTGCAGTTTAGCGCACTATAGTTTATTACCTTGACGTTTAGAGCATTTTATGTATTATATTGTAGTTTAGATCTTTGTAGTCTGGTAATTTGTGATTTAATGCATTATAGGTTATTACATTATAGTTTAGGATATTGTAGTTTAGAGCATTGTTGTTTACAGCATTGTAGTTTCTGTAGCATTATAGTTTGTACATTTCTAGTTTGATGCTTCTTAGTTTGCTTATTTTGTAGTTTTCTTTCTTTTTTTTTGTAGTTTGGGACTTTGTGTTAGCGTATTGCAGATTAGGTCCTTGTGGTTTAGTACATAGTGATTAAAACCTAGTGCTTTTCTTCAGTAATTAAACACTTTTACTTTTCTGTGTTCTATGTTAAGTGTGTGCTTTACTTTTTTGTTGTTGTAGTATAATGGTGTTCTTTGCTAATAATTTAGCTAATTCTTAGCCTGGTCTGTCCTGACTTCTCCTTCTTAGCAGCAGTAGTATTTTAGTGGTCAGTGTCTAATCCTCACACCCTCAGGGCATCCAGGTCTCCTGCAGAGGGGCTTAAATGTCTGAGAAGTGTGAGAGATAGCGGCTGGGGCATACACGCACGGCCACCGCACAGGATGGGCAGATGGTGTTTACTTTGCAGCCCGTGCCATGCGGCCTCAAGTGTGTGTGTGTGTGTGTATCAGGATTAGCAGCTACCATCCTGCTTTAACCGAGAGGCTTGGGTGGAGCGGAATGCTCAATAAGCAGCATTGGCATGTGGGCATAACCGAGATGATGGTTGGTACCTTTTGAGCACCCGTGTCCACATGTGACATGTGGGAGATGAGCAGAATGCACAGAGGACCGTTGAACATGTGCCGTGGAGTGTTCAATTTGCACATCTTGCAACACTGATACTATGTTCTCCAATTTATTTTCGCTTCCAGTGAAATGTGCCGCTCATTTTTGCCCTGTGGAGACCGCACAGTATTAAAGAGGAAATTCTCTGAGGAGGCTTCTGCCTCAGGCTCAGCCCAAATTATGCATGATATTCATGGGGAGAGAAAGAGAGAGTCAGAGAGAAAGAGAGGGAGAAATCCAAATATTGCTACTTGATTGATCCTTTAAAATTCATTTGGAAAGGGATGATGAATTGAGAGAGAATGTCGGTGCCATTAACATTAAAAAATTTGCATCTCATTTGCATTTGTGTGTGTGTGGTGCTGTTGCTGTGATGGAACGTGAATAGAAATATTCTTTTCTTTTCATCGTCTCTCTCTCGCCTGTCATTTCTTTTTTTTTTTTTTTTTTTTTCCCTCTCGCACTGCTATACCTTGTGAATAAATTTCACAAGGGAGTTAGAAGTGTGAAGCGTTGTCATTAAAAACGGAGACACTTGACATAATAGCGAAAAATTTTTTTCCCCTCCCTTTCCTCATCCGTTTCTTTTTTGCCTTTTATAAAATAAACCATTTTAATAAACCTCATTTTTCAAGTCTGTCACATGCACACAGGTCGTCTTTGACATTTAAGTCATCTAAGTAGACGTCCTGTGTTACTTATGAAACCGATCCGCTTCATCTTTGCGCAAATAAAAAGTCCATTAACTGCACTTAATTCTTGCTTTGTTCATGATGACAGAAATGCTTTAAGTACACTAAAGTACAAGATTTGAGATCTAGATAGAAAAGAAAATATCGTTTTCTAGTTGTTAGGAGTAACACTTGTTTCTATAACTTGAAATGGAACTGTTTTTGTTTTGTTATTTTAGACGAATTAATTTCCATTAGCAATCGTATTTCTCTGAGACACTTGCAATAAGAAGACTTTTCAAAGACTTTTTAGAAAGCAAGTCTTTTCAAGGACACAATCTGTTTTCACTTTATTTGGAAATGTGCGTTATGAATAATTTATTTGTAAGCCTTCTCGTTTTTTTTTTTTTCTTTTTTTAAGATGACTTTTAAAAATCTGCTCATCTTTGTTGATGACAGTCCTGTTTCTTGTCAAGTTTCTGTTTTCCAAACAATCTTTTTGTACGCTTTGTTTTCTAGGCTAATGTTCATCGCCATTAGCCTCTAATAGAATCGGTCCTGTGGCTCAGCAGCTGCGGCTCCCTCCTGTGAAATTATGAGGGCTTTAGGAGCTACTTTAATTTGCGTTTTTCTTTTTTTTCCCCCTTTTTGCAAAAGAACCATTAACCCACTTGAGGACCCATGACTCATAACTGCACAAAATATGGCTTCTGCAGGTGGAGTTTATAAAGATGTGCACGCTGGCTACACTTCAAGCTTCATAATGCATTCGCAGTAATGGTGGACAGGCTTTCCCAAGAATTTATGTTGAAACTTACATTTTTTTTTAAATACATTTCAATAGATGCTTTCACAGGGAAAAATCTCTCGGCTCTAGATATTTTGAAGTCATGTAACTATCATGACGTCAGTCATCGCGAAAGCACTGTAAACTGCGATCATCGCTCTACTCTGTATTTTAATTCATAATTACGTTCGAGGTGTATTTCAAAGCCAAAAAAATAACCGAGACTAAATGATGATTAAATAATTGCCTACCGGATTACCTGATGTTTTGGCACACAGATAAAAGAGTAGCTTAACGATTTATAGCTACCGTTCTGCCGATTATTTATATACACAGTATGCTGTGGTGGACTTCGTGACTTATTTAAAAGAGAAACAAGCGTGTGAAAATGGATGAAGAAGGCCATAAGGATATTAATCTGCATTAAGTTTAATCTGTTTTCATAACCTGATTACCTCAGACTTTGTACAAACATGTGATTCCTCTTGGGTTTGGGTGCCGTCTGCTATCAGTGGCGTTAGCTGTGCTTTACACTTCATAAAATGATGTGCAGGTAACGATGACTAATACTGACATTTCAAGCTTTATAATTAAAAGCTATTTAACTGTTCCAGGGTTTAATCACAACTAGTGTTAAATGGAAAGCTAGTGCAGTGTCA